>JAHXMU010015319.1:0-12689 GCA_019455685.1 Philornis downsi
GACTCGAAAGCGTGAGGGAAGTTAGAAAAGGTGTAGCAAATTGTTAGTTTCTTATCAAAAATACTTTGAATTAAAGAATAGAATAAAAGAGGGCAAATTATAGCTTTCTAAAGTACTCTGCTTAAAAATATAAAGGCACAAAGGATTTTTTGTAAATTTTCATTTAGGGCTTTGGTGCCCTAAAGCGCATGACAAGGCAGTCTAGTTTCATTCACAGAACCAAGTTTACCATGCCTGGAGCACGCTAAACTATACTGAATTCAGTGTAAATGAAATCTTATAGAGGAGGACGCGGTTATCCAGCGATTTTTTCAACTTTACCAAGTATTATAATAGTATATTTTTGATAAAAATATAACCAATTGTAATTTAGTAATTAGAGATTATAGCGTAAATTAAGTTGAAATACCAGAATAGGTAAGGCAATGCCCTCCAATTTCATTCTCAGACTAAGAAACACATGATTTCTGCTTAATTTATCTGAACTTATTGAAAAATATGAAGCTCATATGGGTTACATCGGTCATATTTATGAAGTTTTGGGGAGAATTATAAATGAACGCTTGCCTAATTTAGCTGAACTTCTTAAAAAATATGAAGTTAAATCGGTTATATTTATAAAGTTTTAGGAAGAATTATAAATCAACGTAATTGACAAAAATTCAGACTACTGCAGCCCACTAATTGGAAATTACAGAGCAAAGATTGAATTTCAAATAATGGCCCACCTTGCATGAGAGGTACCAGAATGGATATTATAATGCGGATCATTTTCATTCTTAGATTCAAATATATCAAAGGTTTAAATTATACCAAATTTGGGTAAGCCCTGTGTCACAAAACGAAAGGTAGAACTGAAAAACAAATGCATTAAATCAGTTATTTATATGGAAGGTATCAGAAGGGAAGTGAGTAACCGCTCGATTTGTGAACAGTGTTCGAAAACTTATGTACGCAAAAAAGGAGTTACAAAGAGGAAACCGAATTTCGGATAAACGATCAATTTGTATGGGAAGTACCAGAAGGGGTGAGGGGGCATAATGCAGAAGTCCACTAGGGTTTTACGTGCGTCTCGCCGTGAAGGCCTTACTCATGGTGCGCGACACACTGGGCATATTACTATGCGATTGCCAATTCCCCTCTGGGATACTCAAGTAAAACTTGAACTATCTAGGAAAAGCGGCTGACAATTTTGGTACTACCGCAATTGTCAACCCTTTCTTCGCAGCCAGGAGATACCAAATTAATTATGCTAGTATGGAACATAATCCCCATTGGTGGAAGTGAGGTCTATCTTACCACCTTTGCTACTCTATGGGTCTGTAGCACCCGACCGCAATGCAACTGCACATTCAAGCACAAAGTCTATACCAGCAATTTTATTATCGACCACAACTCGCGTGATGCTCCCACTAGGGGTCCAAATGATCAGGCGGAAACTCAGTCCCAGGGCCTCCCGATCATCACGCTGCCGACCAAACTCACCGGTTGGAGCTGCGTAGCAAAGCAAAAATCTAATACCAAATTGTGATTTATACACCATGCACCATACTTCACGAGATTAGTCGCCCAGTGGCAAAAGAGTACAGACTGAACAGGTTTACATACCTGCAGGCACGGAGACCCCAGGCATATGGAACGGCCGATACTACATTGCAAGGATGCAGCACTGGTGCCCTTGCACACGAGGAAACAGCTGCCGCCTATCGAACTGAGTTTTTGGGATTAGCATAATCCGAACAGTCTCACAGCCGATCAAACTTCAGGTCAGACTGCCTTGAAAAGGCCAGCAGACCCCCTTTCCACAATTACGTTGTAATAGCCCTACACCAAGCAAACGCCCTGGAAGCAAACACCGTTGCTCTAGCCAAAACGTCCTGACTATCCCGTAATCCCCTGATCTTGTTATCGCTACTCCCTGGAGATCCCTTATATCTGCATATTCGCACAAAACATACCGCAAGTCTTCGACAAGTGCACCACAGTTGCACGACTCGCGATCAGACAGGGCTCTCTTATGCTGAAAGGCATTGAGTGACCAATGTCTCGTCAGCAAGAAACCAACCTATCGAACCTAACATCTGGCAAAAACTTAAATGTAGCACGTCCGTTTTGACCTCTTCCCAACGTGAGGAATGAGAGGAGTAAATATATTTATAATAAAGCATTATATAAATCTGACAAAATATGAGACAGTGACAAGTTTTGAAAACTTGCATAAAGGTATTTAATAGTCAGCCAGCCAAGCAAACAGACGGGCAACTCCCAATCGACTTAAAAAGTCATGAAACACATTGGACTAAAAGGTATTCGGTATTTAAAATTCTGGGTGTATCAAATAATGTGTACGTTCATTTCATAACAAATACCTACAAAAGTCTTATTGTGAACTGATATTTCATCGATTTAATGAAAAGGTTTAGCAGTTTGAAAATTTAGGGGTTAGGTTATCCCTATATTTTTCCTTAACTTGTTAACGAATTTATTTATATATAGATTTCTTTTAACCATGATATTAGATTTTTTCTTGCTGCAATACTATATGTAAAATCTCAATATATGTTAATAATAAAATGTAATATATTTTTACTTTGTACAGAACACGCAGAAGTGGCTGAAAATGAACAATGGCTGGAAACAATTTAAAAATGACACTGGAGGAGCCTCAAAAGGATCCACTGCTGCAGCCAATCCAGAGACGGTCATTTAAATGACATTATAATACGTACATAATGGTAGGGTCTCAGCATTATAATGAAATAAAAGTTTTATCGAAATCATAGTTTTATGTGTGTTTTATTTACCTTTACCTTTCAAACCGAAAAATGGATAACTCTGTGCCCTAGTGTGTTGCATTAAATTATTATATACATATAGATGGCAAAAATTGTTAATAACACCTATTTTTCTATAGGTTGGCAGTTTTTTTTTCTTCGGGCCGGTTTTATCCAATTTTGAATTGAATTTGTCAATAAAAATGAAGCATTTTCCCACCAAATTTCATAAGATATTTTTACATCAATTTTCAACTTTCCCAAATCAGGCTCTTTGGAAGACAAGCTTAGTTAGACATAGATTTTTGCGACGATCAGGAATGTATACAATTAATGGGTTACCAGTAAGTATTTCTAGATGTCACAAAGGAAATGACTGACAGTGGCAGCATACTCAAACTCAAGGCGATAAGTATAAAAACTGCTTTAAGATTCCAATAGGGCAGGTCAAAAATCTTGCAATATATTCATAAATTTATTTGGCCACCCTGTGAACTTACATTTAGCTTGATAAACGAAGGCGTATAGCGTACACTGACAGATCTGGTGCTAAAATATATCATTAGAAAAATATTTTGTTCCAAGTCGACAATAGGCATTTGCCACGCGCCTTCCGTCTCCACATTCTTTAGACAACAAAAATCTTATTCCACATCTATTAGACTACACCTAATAAATGTGCCCACTGATCAACAAATTTGGCATTAAGCCAAATTAAAGAAATTCTCGTTTTCATCGTCACGTGCATTGGCTCACTGCTCGATGGCTAATGCCACAGCAGCTGACCTTCAATTGGGTTGTTTGCATTTTGAACATAGAATTCTTTCGGATAAAACAACTAAACAGCTTTCGCATAGGGTGTGGGAGGAGGAAACAAAGTGCAGAATGTGGCACAACATTTGGTTGCCTAGTGGAACGTTGCTGCTGCACATTGTGAGTGTGTGGCTGTCTCTTGCTGTTCGAGTTATCAAGAAAATTGCGTTATTTTCGGCATGATTCATTTAAAATGTTAATCTTTGTGTGAATGGAAAGTGGCACATTCGGCGTTGTACGTTGGTGCGTTTAGGCAAAAACTCATCCGTGGCAGACAATGGATTGTAATCACTTCCAAAACGAGAATCATTGCAAATGGCGCAATTTAGTAGTAATTGCCGGCACGCACGCTGTTGGTTATTAGGATGCACATTGACATTGATAGTGAAAGTGAGTTATGAAATTTGAGGTTATATATTTGTGTTGTTGGTTTAGCACTTTAAAGAGAACTCTGTTGACTCATAAACCCATATTGTTTATAATTGTATCTCTACAGAAATTGGCAAAGTCGTCTCTTTATATAATGTGAAAAGTTATTTGACGTTAACAGTTGTGTATTGTTATATCTTTGACTGTAGGAATAAGGGTATATATCATTTGACCTCAGAAGAAAGCGTCTAAGACACCAAACATCTTTGGCCAGATATGTTTTATGACTTCAAGTCGATTGGGCGATTTCTGTTTGTCTGGCTGGATAGTTCACACAAGCGATAACTGCGCAAACTTTTATGAATACTTTACATTTTGACAGATCGTTGCCGAGGATTGTAAATGGGCTCTACCGGTTCATACTAACATTTTGACAGATCGTAACCGAGGATTGTAAATGAACTATATCAGTCTATACCTTCTCGTACCTCCCTTACAAGTTTTGATAGTTCACGTTCAAACGATAACTGCGTAAACCTTTATGAATACTTTACATTTTGAACGATCGTTGCCAAGGATTGTTAATGGGCTGTACCGGTTCATACCAACATTTTGACATGCCTAACATTTTGACAGATTGTAGCCTAAGATTGTAAATGAACTATAACGGTCCATACTTTCTCGTACCTCCCATACAAGTTTTGATATCTTCTCTGTAACTCCTAGTTTGTAGACAGCAGTAAGCTGAAGTTGTATTCATTCTTTTGATTTATAATTCTTGATAAAATTTGGATAGAAAATCGATCGACTCCCTTTCTCTCATACAAATGATCGATTTAACCATATATTCTTAGATTCACACATTATCCTGTTGCCCCAAAATTCAATCACTTTTAGAGCAAGTTAAAAATTTCCTAAATTAACTTTTAAGAACAAATATTAATCGCGTTGTAAGGCCTCTTCTGCAATGGCAAATGCAAATGGCATGATTTATCGAAACTAATTTTTCCCCCTCTATCTCACAGTATCTATACTGTTGTGGCCTGATTTTTTTCCATAGTTTTGTTTTAGGAATTTCAGTAAAATTTAGGAAAAATTGACGCCGCTTCTGGGTCCTCCCTACAAATTACTAATTATACTCCTATATTCTTACACTTATTTCACTTAAATTGGATACGCATTAACGATTTCCTACGATATATTCATTCATTACACAGGGTTATCCATTCAGTTTACATAAGAAATGGCACGACAACTGATAACGCGAAAAATCGAGGGGATCTTTGATGTATTTAATGTAATATTGGTTTCATTATTAATATTAATATATTTATAGTATTAATGTATTATTAATGTATTATTGGTTTCAAAACCGCCGGTTTGGCAAAGCTGTCAGCTGTTAAATACCTGCCATTTGAAGTGTTACATATTTAGTGGAAGGTTTGCCATTTACGAATACGAATGGTTTAACAACCGAAGAACGCCACCCTGGTGACTCAAAGGTGGGCACTTTTCGTGCATTACTAGGTGGTTATGGCCGTCAAAATCGACCTACTGTGCAAGGTATTGGCAAGATTATAAAGAAATTTGAAGAGACTGGAAGCGTTACAGATGTCATCAGGCCTGTGCATCATCGCATTGTACGCACTGTCGAAAATATCGCCGAGGAATCGTTACCGTCAATTTAGAGCACTGTGGCCATATGGTAACCGATTTTTTGGTCTTTAATTGAAGATTATAAATTGGAAGATTATGAATTGTGGTTTTAACAAGAAGGTGCCACAAGCCACACAATACGACTGATTTTGACTTTATTGCATGAGAAGTTTTCAGAAAGCGAAATTTCACATTTAAACAACGTCCACCAAGATCATGAGATTTAACATCATTAATGTCAAAGGCCTACGTCAAAGACCGTGCTTACGCATATAATTCACAAACATTGGAGCACTTGAAAACCAACATTCGTCAAGTTATCTCCGAGATGCAGTCTAAAATGTGCGAAAAAATGGCCGAAGACTACCTTAAAAGGATCCACTGCTGCTGCAACCAATTCAGACATGGTCGTTTAAGTGAGATTGTATTTCGTACATTTAAGTGAGATTGTATTTCGTACATAATGGCAAGATCTAAGCATTATAATGAATTAAAAGTTTAATCGAAATCATAGCTTTATGTGCGTGAATAACCCATTACAAGATTTAAGCGATTTATCCACAAAATTCTCTCTATTTTTAGTCCATTAGTCTAATTTCACTAAGAAACGCGATATTTTATAACTCCGGCAAGTAAATAAGTTAGGAATAGTAGTAACTTAAGGGTAGTAAAGTGTAGACTTGACACTACGAAGCAGAGAATTGATTATTGGGGTAGCCATACGTTTAATAATTTAAAAATTAAAAATTTAAAATTAAAAAAATAATATTTCAACATTCGAAAATTTGTTAAAAAATCACTTACTGCAGAATGTTGAAGAAATTCTTATTTAAACTTTTTTATTTGTATACAAATTCGAAATAATTTTACAAATTTTTAATAAACATCTTATCTACTATACGCTGCCCGTAGAAAATAATTCCAAACGCTATGATCTACTATGCTTCTCCTCCAATTCGTCACAACAAGTTTCTGTTTTAATACGCCATATATTTTTCCATTACCTTTTCTTTACTCGAAAATAACGACCTTGAAGGATGCCACTTTGGCTAAAACCTTAAGAGATGAGTTCCTCGCAACTAAACCCCCGCTTTCGAAATAAGCGGCTTTCCCTTATTTGATCACGTTTCTAAGAAAAAACTGGTACTCATGGAATATGAGTTATTGATTGCTGTCCATTACTATTCACTTTCCCCTGATGATTTTGACTGTTTTTAAGTAATATTGACTCCTACACAAACCTGAATTAGCACCTTCAAAACAATTTTACGGACGGTCCCAAAACTAGTCAACCTGACGTGTAAATGGTGCCACTAGTTTCAAAAGAATTATTTTGGTAAAAGTAGCAACCTTATAAAACATATGATTAAAGTTACAAGGCGCCACGTTGTTTAGTATTTTTATTTGAGCCATCAAAAGTAAACGATCTCAGTGAATTTGTAAACATGGAAAAAATTGGTCACCGTTATGTAATTCAATATTTCCATTTGATCCCAACCAATATTAAAGCCGAGCTGGATTTGGGCTACTTTGGGAGAGTTTGCTCCTTTGTTTACGGCTGTATAATGTTGGTTAGCAGAGTTTAAACGAGGCCGTACAAGCTGCCAAGACAAAAACCGTAGGGGTCGATCATTTGAGATGTCCATGCTAGACACGGTTATGAAAATCCACAAACTGGTACTGGATCATTGTCCGCTGAAGGTGCGTGAGTTAGCTAAAATTATAGGCATTTCCAAAAATTGCTATACATCGTATATTGATCGAAGATTCGAAGATGAGAAATCTGTGTGCAAGATGGGTGCCACGATTACTTTCAATAGAGCAAAAACAGCGTCGTGGAGATATTTTAGTAGAGTGTTCGGTGATGTTTCAATGCAATAAAGCCGAATTTTTGGGTCGATTTATAACCATGGATGAGAAATGGATGATACTTCCTACCTGAGACAAGAAAACAGTCAAAGCAGTGGACTGGAATGGGAGAATTGAGTCCGAAGAAGGTGAAGACGGTTCCATTTGCAGGCAAGCTCCTGGCGTCTGTTTTTTGGGATTATTATTTTTTTTTTATCTTTATATTTTATGTTTTTATTATATTTTATTTTTTTTTCATGGGAAAACCATCAATGGCGAATATTATGGTAATTTGTGGCAGCATTCAGGTGATGAAATTATGGAAAAGAGACAGAACAAAACGAAAGTGTTGTTTCATCCAGACTATGCTCCGGTTCACACATCCACTATTGCGATGGCCAACATTAATGAATTCAAACTGGAATTGCCTCATAAAACATTTTATTCGCCAGACTTTGTTTCTATTTTCTATTTCCAAACTTGAAAAAATGGTTCGCTGGTAAAAAATTTGCCAACAGTGAAGGGATGTAGTCTGCGGTTGATGGCTATTTTAAGGAATTTGACAGTTCTTACTACAAACAGGATATAGAAACTATATCACTAGAAAAAGTGAATCGAGCTGAAAGAAGATTATGTGCAAAACTAAAGAAAATTTTTCTCAACTTTTCAGAGAAGGGATGAAGTCTGCGGTTTGTGGATATTTTAAGGAGTTTAATAGTTCTAACTGTAAACAGGATATAGAAACTATATCACTGGAAAAAGTGTATCGAGCTGAAAGAAGATTGTGTTGCAAAATGAATACAATTTTTCTCAACTTTTTTGTGTATTCTTTGTTAGGTTGGCTAATCATTATCCAAAGAAAACTACAGAGCAAGCTTGCCATGTGCAGTTAGATGGAGGCTAAATCAACGATTAGGCAAATACGGCCCAGTTTTATTAAGGATCATGGTTTATAGGAGCGATAACAACAAGGTTTTCTAACAATCAAATATATGTGGCAAAAATTTGAATTTGAATTTGACTTCACAGCACTTTGTGCGTTATTTATTTTTTATTATGTTTTATTTTTTTTTTTTCGTGGGATTATTTTTATTGCTTTTCTTCAGAAAGGAGATACCTTCAACGGCAAATATTATGCTAATTTGTGGCAGCGTTTAGGTTATGAAATTATGGAAAAGAGACAGCATTTGGCGAAAAAGAAAGTTTTTATTCATCAAGACAATGCTCCAGTTCACACATCCGTTATTGAGATGAACAAAATTAATGAATTATGGTTGGAATTACTTCATAAAGCGCTTTATTCATCAGATTTAGCTATAGGGTGGCGCAATAGAACGTGCATATTGCATCATCTTTTTTTGCGGGGTAGAAAAGGCGCGAGCGGGGGGGCGCCTACATCGTTGGGTTGGCGGGCTCATGGAGTTTTAGTCGCTATGAATCACTCCGACGGGAAGCGTCGCGCATTTTACGAGAACTCTCGTTCATATATTGCTACTAGGCGACTATATTGTGCTGAATATGGACTACGGCAAATTAGTGAAGCTCCGAATGCTAATTTAATTAAAATATGGATAAAGCGTTTTGAAGAGACCGGTTCAACATTTAAACCACAAGCAAATGGTCGCCCAAGAACATCTATGACCGAAGACAATGTTGAGAGAGTTATGGAGTCAGTACGAGGAAATCCACAAATGTCGACTCGCAGAAGATCGTCTGTCTTACAATTATCACGACGAAGTTTGCAATGAATTTTAACATTGGATCTTAAACTGCATCCATATAAGCTGCAATTAACACAAGAATTGAAAGAGTCTGACTTCATAGCAAGGCTCGCATTTGCTAATGAAATGCTTAATCGATTTTCCAATTTTGACAATATCCTTCCCTCTGACGAGGCTCATTTCCTTATGAATGGGTTCGTAAACCGTCAAAATTGTCGTTACTGGAACAGTGAAAATCCCAAAATCAAACACCACAAATCATTGCATAGTCCTAAAGTGACAGTATGGGCAGCAATCTCTGGCAGAGGAATAATTGGTCTTTTTTCTTCGAAAATGCGCGGGGCCAAAACGTCACGGTTAATACGGAACGCTATGTTGAGATGTTAGACGGATTTTTGGCTCCACAAATTGAAAGTTCAAGAATAGTGAATTCCAGAACTTGGTTCCAACAAGATGGAGCTACCTGTCACACATCAAATGACTCCATGGCGGTGGTGAAGCAGATGTTCCCTGGCAGACTGATTTCGAAAAGAGGTGATATCCCATGGCCCCCACGTAGTCCAGACTTGACGCCTCTTGACTTTTTTTTGTGGGGATACCTCAAACACAAAGTCTACAGTAATAATCCAAGAAACATCGTTCAGCTCAAGGAGAATATACGTGGTGAAATGGCAGCCATTACACCAGTATTACTGGAGAAAGTTTTCAACAACTTCCGTTTGCGGTTAGAGGAGTGCCGTCGTAGAGAGGGTCACCATTTAGATGATATTATTTTTAAAAAATAAACTCCATTTATTACTCTACAATGCCTTTGATTTGTTGTAACCATACCTTTTGTATTTATTTTTTAATCTATTTTTTAAATATGCACGTTCTATTGCCCACCCGTATTTTGGACTATTTTCCAGAAATGGAGTCTGCTTTTGATGGCTATTTTAAAGAGTTTGACGCTTCTTACTATAAGCAGGATATTAAAGCTATTAAATATCGCTGAAGAAAGTGTACAGAGCTAAAAGGAGATTATATTAAAAAATAAAGAAAATCTTTCTCAACTTGAACAATGAAGGGGTGGAGTCTTCTGTTGGTGGCTATTTTACTATAGAAATGAATGTAAAAGCTATTGAATATCGCTGGATAAAGTGTATCGAGCTAAAAGGGGATTCTTTGGTGTCTTCTTTGTTAGGTCAGCTAGTTTTGTGACCGCTGCCATAATTTCTCGACTAATCAATATCCAATGAAAACCATAAACTAAGCTTGCTATGTGCAGTTAATTGGAGGCTAAATCGACAATTATTCAAATACGGTCCAGTTTTATTAAAAAGCGTAGATATGCATTAAACATAACCAAATTTCGGGGGAAAATCATGATTTGTAGAAGGGATGAACACAAGGTTTTGTAACTATAAAAAATATATGGAATAAAATTTGATTTTGAATTTGACTTCACAGCATTTTTTCTTTCGTTTAGCAGTGGAGGTGCCTGTGGCTTTTCAGCTGTCTAACATTTAAACGGTTGCTTCTCCTGGTCTCTGTTATGGAAAGTACCAAAGTGTTGCAAACGTACGAGTATGTGTGTAGGATTTTATGGCATCATATACTCGCATTCGAGCCGACATACACACATACATATGTATGTAAATAACGTAAGTAGGTATTTAAAAAAAAGAGCGAGCTTAACATTCATCGTTAAAGTGGATTTTCTTGTTTATTTGTATCTAAATTAAAGTTAGTGGTACTCTGGCACTACGCTGAAATTGTTGCACAACGTGTGTTCGTGTTGCACATACCATATAAACATGTGCCCGTACGTAAGTATTATGTATGCTTGTGTATCTGTTATGTGTTGCATAGTGTTTTTGTTGCTAAGGTAAAACTTCACATTCATTTGTATAGTTACGTCTCCTTTCGTCGTTGTAGATGTCGTGTGTAATGCATGTACTACGTGCAACAATATGTGTGGCAAAGTCAGTGGGTCAACTGGATGTGTGTCACCAATGACAATTACAAATAGGAAACCACTGCATCAGAAATAGAAATGGAATAGAATGATTCCAGTGTCAATTTAGCGTCATTTTCTCACAACAATCGAAAATTAGTCGACGGAAGGTATCATAAAATAGTTTTACTTCTAGTTTCCTATTTCCGTTCCCAGTAACAACGCTAACGAGAACTTAGAGCACATCAATAAAAATTTATCGATTACTTGGCGTTAAGGCATTTCAGAAACTTGACTTTATTAACAAGTTCCGGTGAAATTTTTCTAGCGCTTTTCAAATTGGAACACAATATTTATGACAGCGCAGAGTTTGCGATAAACTCATTAAATAATACAATTCTGTTTTTTTATGATTAACGGAGTATTTTAAAATTACTTTCGCACGGAAAGGAAACCTTGTGGCGAATATTGCAATAACATTTCGCTCATGTCCGTTTGCAATACAGAGATAGAGTGATGAAATAAAAAAAATTACCAGGATGAGCAAGTATGTGACGTTTCGAATTCAACGGAAACAAAATAGTCATATAAATTTGATGAAATTTCATTTTGTTGGGATTGAAGTGGTAGTTTTGATGCAATTAAAAAAAAAAAAAATAATAAACTTTAATTACTTTTCACATCTTTGACAAGATTTGAAAATTGTCATATCTGGAAAATTGCTGCGTATCTCTGTGAAAAGATTTTGCGATGTGACATTAAAGCCCGCAAATGAAATTTGTTAAAATGTATATCAATCGATTAGTTTTTTAAAAGTACGGAAGACTCAAATGTAATTTAATGCGCGATAAAAATCTCTTGAGATTTGTGCAACTTAGCAGTTATTCCCTCTCTAAACAATGTGTAAACTTGACAAAATTTTGTGCTATTTAGGGTAAAATATGCTTGAAATGGATAATTCGTATGGGAGACCTTAGGAAGGGTTAATCGATAAATGTTTTCAAATTCTGCCTACCATAATAAACCGATATAATGAAAAACAAAGTTTGCTTTACTGCAGTCTGGGAATGAAGACTGGCAGAAAACAAATTTATGTGGCAGATACCAAAAGCAGAGCACGAGCAAAATTTTTGAGAAAATTGGAATAAATTGGAGAAAAAGGAGAAATTGTGGAAGTATATCAATGAGAGCAAAATGATTCTCGACGAGCAATTCGGGCTTAGAACTGCTCACAATACAACCCAGCAGGTTAAACGTATTACAAATTATGTTATACACCAATTTCAATTGAAACTGTCAACTTCCGTGGTCTTAGTGGACGTTGCAAAAACATTCCATACCGTATGGCATGATTGTTTAATCTGTAAACTTATTCGACTCAAATTTCCCCAGTACTTGATTAAAATTATTTAATTGGTTTTGGGTAAACGATTCTATTATGTACAAGTTGCTAAAGAAAAGTTCGATTTTATGAATGTTGCCTCGGGTCGGTTTTGGGACCGCTTCTTTATATCATTTGTACAGCGTTGCCCATATTCGACGGACCCATCTGGCAACGCCATAACTTTTGAC
>JAHXMU010015320.1:0-11755 GCA_019455685.1 Philornis downsi
TCTGCTTGGACTGACGCTTCAAACGCGGTATGTCATTAAGCGATCTGCCATCTCTGTCAAAAGTTATGGCGTTGCCAGATGGGTCCGTCGAATATGGGCAACCCTGCATATTCTTATATCTACATCTTTCGTTGGGTTCCACTAAATTCTGTATAATTTAACAGGTATTACGTATTAGGTAAACTTTGGTCTGCGTGTAGGTGACATTCCCATCTTCGAATGGGTCGATTTACCAAAAAAATCAGTGGATCTTCTATAATTTCTAAGCGGAGGACTTCAGAATGTCTTAATTTTGCTTCCTTTATCGTGATATGAGGAAAGATTCCACACAAAACAATTTAATCGAAATTAGTAAGATCTATATCATGGAATAGCTGTGCAATCAAGAAGTGAGATAAAGTGAACAAATTAAATACGAGTGTTATCTCAATCTAGCGTGATTTTGAAACACGTACGAGTATGTGAAATAGTGGTTGTGGCACGACTGCCAAAAATACCATCTTTCTTTCTTCGAGCGACGGCCATTTCTTTGTACTGGCGAATACTTCAAATAGTCGAGTAATCTATAAGTCACGTAGATTTCTTTCAGTTATCCTAAATATAGAATGCGCACAAATCCACTGAACGTGATAAGCTATTTGTTTTTTTTTTTTTTGTTTGTATAAAAGGTATAAAATCCTAAATTGTGTCAAATTAAACGACAGGAAATTGTGATCAACTTAAACTCTTCTTTACTGATTTAAATCTTCCACAAATCTGTTTGGAAAATGCACAGAAATCTAATACATGCATGATCATGACATAAAAGTGACTAAATAAATTCTTTCTTTCAATAATGATTAAATTTTTCTAGACTTGTTGTCTTAATATTTTCTTCAACACCGAGCAAAATAGACATCAAACATTTACGTATCTTCTAAGGTGTAAAATCAACACCAGTGAGAACATTTCAAAAGCCATGTGGTGGATCTAAGGTGTGAAAGAATCCCTTCATGTGGAATTTCTAAGATTTTGCCAGACATTCGGATGGGAACAGCACCATCAATGAGTATCTTCGACATCTGATATCATCAATCATCGGCTGATAGGCTAACAATGAGAATAATAATAAATCAGTAGTTAATGCATAACTGGCCAGAATAACATCTGCAAAATGGACATACAAATTCCATATATACATATGTGCAGCTATGTGCATATGTGATGCATAACTATGATTTTTGCGGTTTCTCTTTAACAAATGGTAGGGAAGTAGTTAGTTGAGATGAACTGGAATTTCAATGAAGTACAGAATACCCATCTATCCATCCATCCAGACAGAGTTCATGGTACACAATCATAATGAGACAACCGACAAGTTATTAATAAAGAAACAACTACAGTAAATTTGTTCGATAACAGAAAGAGTAGGTGAAAATATACATACGAGTATGTATATAGAGCATGGGTACAGGTCAGCCTAGATAAAAGCGAAATCAATATTTATTTCAACGAATGGTATTAATGAGATATCGAAAAATCGACATAAGGAAAGACTGAAATGTTGAAATAAAGGGTGATTTTTTAAACGTATTTTTTTTTTAAATCGAATAAAACACTCAAATTTGCATCATATATTAAAATTTTTATTGGAATCGGTTAATTGGGTCTCTGCCATTTAATTTTTAAAGATAATTTTATGTAAATGTTGTCCGCGGCTCCGTCTCAAAATGTCCATTTGGAAGGTTCTATTTTTCGTCTCTTTCTCGAGCATTTCGGCCTGTATTCCACGAATAAGGCGTGTTATGTTATCCTGTAAGGCTTCAATAGTGTTCGGCTTGCCCACACAGACTAACGACTTGACATAACGCCACACGAAATAATCCAGAGGCGTTAACTTGCAAGATCTTGGGGGCCAAATCGAGAAATAAGCTGCTCACAAAATTCATCCCCCAACATATCCATTCCGTCCTGATGGAACCACGTGTGAACCAAGTTCAACTCAACCAATTGGGGGAACAAAAAAAAAAAAAATCGCGTATCATGGCTCGATATCGTTCGCCGTTGACGGTAACGTTTCCACGGTCGTCTTTGAAGAAAAATTAACCGATGATGCCACCATCCCATAAACCGCACCAGACTGTAATTTTTTCGGGATGCATCGGTAATTCATGTATGACATGTGGCTGTTCATCACTCCATACGCGACAGTTTTGCTTGTGTACGTATCCGTTCAACAAGATATGAGCCTCATCGCTGAACACAATTTTTCGATAAAACAGCGGATTTTCATTGAGCTTTTCTAAGGCCCATTCACCGAAAATTAGACGTTGTGGTAGGTCATTCGTCATTCTATGATGAAATGGCAGAGTATACTGTACACTTTTCACTTTGACAGATGACGTTTGGACGTCATTACCAACCAGTGCTGCCAACCTGAAAACTTAAATCTTAAAAAATCCAGCTATAGCACAATATCCTTGCATTGAAATATTTTAGAATGACAATTGTCATTTGCTCGATGTACATTTCAATTTACAATGAGAAGTGTGTAAGCGTAAACAGTAAAATCACTGATTTCAGTGTCGTCAACTGTAATTGATGAGCATCAAAGAATGTTTTTATTTCTCTCCGTGATTTGACGCTGCTGTATATCGTCATGCCACTAGTCGCGACAAGGAATTTTAATCTTTAAAATTCTTTCGTAGCTGGAATTCCGCAGGTCTGGCCCCTGAATGGATTTTTGCACCTCTTCAGAAGTTATTTGTCTCCTTCTCGGTTTATGACAATTAAATTACCCTTGTTAGATGCTGCGATACTTAAAAGACACTCATTAACATTAACATGTCCAATACATCTGATCAGATTGCATTTTTAATATCGGGAATTGCTTTGTGGTTTCAATTATCTCGCCCGATTTCTGCTAAAAAATAATCTCTGTCTGCACAGAGTCTGTCGCCTCTCTTCTACGCATAGAAAGCAATTTCGCTCTCCATTCGTTAGATTTACAGCTTCTGCGTCTCTGCAGATCATAGTCAACGGTTGCTTGCTGTCGTCCGTAGAGCACCTGTAACATTTTGGCGCATTTTTTACACTCCTTCTGGCTATGTCTCTTCTACGGCCACGGATACAAATAGCCATGCCCCTTCTAAACGCTTCTTCGAAGTCATTTTGATAGCGTCCGGCTTCCAAGTACGGATTGAATCTTGTAAATCCCCTATCTGAATTGAATTTTACAAACTGTTCTTTCGATTTTAAGCATCTCCTTTTTAAGCTATTTTTTCGCGCCAGCTGCTAGGAGTAAAACGAACGTTTACCGCCATTCCCTATCGCTGATTCTGCAGTCATTACCGATTTTGTCTATTCGTTGCTGCAGTCATTGCCAATTTGAATATTCACCGCCTCACAGTATTCGCTTGTGCTTTTTCGGGCGCTCTTTTCTTTGCCTCCCATCCAGGGCTCCCTGGATTTAATTTTGCATCCTGATATTCTGACCTCTGTCTCTGATTTAAGCAGTCTATTTGCACCAGCTGCTTGGGAGCGGAGGGAATGTTTTGCGCTGTTCCTCTTCAGTGCTTTTGCAATCGTTGGTATTTCATCCTTTCGCTATTTGACCATTTTATTTTTCGTTTCTTCGTTGCTATTTCCCTTCCCTCCTTCCCGGAACATGGTTCGGCTTGGGTTGGAGCGCTCCGTGTGTGGCGTTGCATTATCACAGTTACTTCTAGGATTTTCCGATGGATGACTACCGTCTGTTACCCAGTTACGTCTATAATTATGTGTTATGTCGAAAAGCTCCTCTAACCCCAACTCTATAATTTAGATAGCTGACATTCCTTTGTCTTGTTATATCATTCCTGATCTCACGAAGAAATCTTGGAGAATACTCGAGGGCCGTCCACACTGGATCTCATCTCAATGGTCCATGTCCATTTGGTTGATTTCTGCCTGTGCTATAGGAGAGAGTTTGATTGTCTGCCTCTTAACTGACATTGTCCGCCATCGGCGACAGTAAATTTCATGTTATTCTTGGACTCAGCTTTGACCTGTTAGTTTTTCTTTCATCCATTATGCAATCATATTTAGATAAGCGCGGGGTTCCATATGAAAGTAAGTGAAGTAATTAAGAAAGTTAACATACGTAAATCCTTATGAGAGGCTTTTGGTCGCTCAGCTCTTGACTGGACAGTCTTTTGATAACCCCGAGGTTCCACATGACAATTGGTAAGGTTCATGTGAGTTTTGGCACAAATTCTTATGGGGAATCTTGTATTCCTTTTGTTATGTAGCCATCTTTTGGTAACCCTGATCAATCAGTCAGGTCATCGAAAGAGTTTACGCAAATTCTTATGAGAAGTTCGTGATCAGATCTAGGTCGTATTTTTTCAGGAATTTTCTCAACTAAACGCTCCCGACACTGAATGACTACGATTTTAGAATGTATTTGAAACTATGCCAAGAGTTTATCAGGAAGAGGTAGCTATAGAATTACATTGAAAGCCGTTTCTAGGAAATGGTAACAAAATGCATTAGTTGTCAGCCAATATATATCACTCCCGAATCGTTTATCAAATCATAAATAAGTCAATGTCATCTTGCACCTGTCTGTCATCGTTTGCCTCGACCGCAGTGATATCCTTTATTCAGTTCATTTTCTTACGCTAACTTTCCTAGGATGGTATTCTTCGCCGTATGAAAGGAACATATTGGTCCCATGATCATTTTTAGCTCAAAAGGTTTGTTTCTAGCGCTCTCAGTTAGGGATTGCTTTAATAGCGGCTGGTCCATTTTTTTTTTGCCCTTTCCAGACTATTCCTTTTCCATCACTTACGGTGGTAGCCAGAATTTAACTTCAATAGATATTGAAATTTTGGAATATTGAAATACTGAAATAATGCAATGTTGAAATTTCGAAATGTTAAAATATCGAAATGTTGAAATATTTCAGAAACGTGTTAGGCGAGTTGCATCTGTTCGTGCGCTAATTTGTACATACCATGGAATCTCTTTTAGTAACAAAGATATACGATGAAATCAAGATCAAATTACTTTACTTTATATACATTGATTATAAGAATTTCCTACAGCTCTGCAAGACGAAGATGCTGTTGATGATATTGATGAAGGCTATGAACTTCCATCTCTCTGAGTGACTTGAATTGAACCCTCACGTGTAGGTTGGCCGTCGTAGGCAGAGAGTTTGAGCCGTTTCTGTGTTATGGGAGTTACGTTTCTCTTCTAATCAAATTCTGTCCAATAATCAAGAGATTTTGATTTAATTTATAAGTTATCTTAATTAATCGTGGCAACATGACTGTTTTAGTGCTGCTACAAGAGCTAATGTGAATGTGGCACGCTTTGCGTGGAGCTGCAAGATTCTAAATGTGTATACGAGTATTCAACTTACATGAAAAATTTAGTTTTGGCTTCAAAAAGTTTTCGCATGGATTGGACACTTGATTGGACACCTAACACCTACATGTACTTGATTCCATTGTTGTTATTGGAATACTGCAAGTAAATGTGGCAATGTTGCGAATGGAATGTGAGACATAAAAGGATCTCTTAGATTCATAGCTAAACGTATGTGGAAGTCAACGTTGATTACTAAGTAGTTTGTCAGGCGGGTATTAATTAAACGATAAAATTGATTATCGAAAGATTTCGTGTATGAATGAGAGCTGGCGGGGACAATGAAAATGTAAACTTTCATAACTTATGAGTTTTTAACAGTAGACGATTTTAACCGTTGAAAAGAGTACATACATAGTATGCTACACGCTATTAGCTAGACATTTTAACACTGTCAGTTCATACGAACTCCACCCTTTATTTTCATAATTTATGTCTTTATAAATATGAAACTACGTGACGAAATACCCAGTCCAATAAAATGTAGGCTACAGATTTTTCCTTTTCCGCCACCTGCGGTAATAGTCGGAACTTAGCTCAAATATTGAAATTTTGGAATATTGAAATGTTGAAATATTCAAATATTGAAATACTGCAATTTTGGAATATTGAAATACTTCAATGTTGAAATATGAAATTTTGGAATATTGAAATACTGTACTATTCCAATATTGAAATACTGGAATTTTGGAATACTGAAATACTTCAATGTTGAAATATAAAATTTTGGAACATTGAAATACTGAAATATTCCAATACTGAAATGCTGCAATTTTGGAATGCTGAAATACTTCAATGTTGAAATATCGAAAAGTATAGTAAAAAGAAATCTATTATTTTTGTATGACATTGAAGGCATTATTTAGCATTGTTAGAATCATCCAATTTAGATAAAATATGTATCGTTTTGTTCGATAATCTGCTGCGATTTTGAAGGTATTTCCATTCTTCCATGAGAGAGGGGGGAAAAATGTGGAACTGTCGATTTTTGCAAGCTGGAGAATTATTCATTAGCAACATCCAGAGGAACAGGAACGGTCTAGAGCATAAGAACCTCAAAACAAAGCTTCAGGAGCCGCTGGCGCGTTACTGTCGATGTGTGGCCTGGCGTTGTCCTTATGGAGCTTAATCTCTCCCCTTTTTGGCCAAAGCTGGCCGCTTCCGGCCGAATACTTCCTTCAGACAATCCCATTGTTAACGGTTAAGGTTCGTATTTAAAGTTTGGTCGTAGGTGATGATGCAGATGATTCTCTTGGTGATGGGTAGATGATTCCCTGTCAATTCCAACAAACATATAGCAAGATCTTTTTAATCGTCAATCCTCGTCCGTCTACCGTTTGCGCTGGCTCACCGCGATTCAACCACGACCGTTTTTACTTGACTTTATCGTAAGTGACTCACTTTTCTTTACAAATCACCATTCGCCTTAGAAATGTGTCGATTTTGTTGCGATTCTTCAGCGATTCGCTGATGTGAATTCGGTCCTTGAGGTTTTTTTTTTGCGATAACTCGCGTGGCTTCTACATATGAAGCTTTTTTCGTACCTAGCCGTATTCAAATTGTTCCAAACAGGTTTTTGGACAGTGTTTATCCCTTGACTAATCAAAACCGTGCTGCTTACATGACGGTGTAACCTTTTTGTTACTAAATCGAAATTTTCGACAATTGTCCTTTCAGAGTGTGGTGTATCTTTGACATCAAAATTACCAGAATGGAATCGACGAAGCCAAAATCGCACGCGATTGAGAGTTGCAGTACCAGGGCCATAAATACTATTCACATTTTCAGCTGTCTGACATGAGTTTTCGTTTTTAAGCTAAATATTATGCTCTTTTCACAAGAAGAAAATTCCACCAAACATTATTTGCTTGTTTCTCGGCATTGCTAGAATTTTTTGTATTGGTTTCCAACACTAAAATGGAAACAACCTATATTTTTACGTCATAAAGTAATCGATAATATATTTGCACACTTATAAAATCGTGTCATTTGATACCATTTCATATTTTTACAAACGTATTATAGGACATACTAGGGCGCAAAAGTATAAGTTATTCAATTCAAAAATGTTGCTCCAAATTTCACGACAATTTCTTATATTAGGGAGTTTTACTGCGAAAAGTCAGCATATTATAAGTTTTTATTAAAGAAAATCTATAAAATATTGCGTATTTTCTCTTTAATGGTGTCCATTTTTGACGGACACTCAAAATATGCTGAGCCAAACAATCACTAAACTGATCAAATAGTTGTTTTAGTACGAAATCTTGTCTTTCCAACAGCACCAAGCGTAACATGATCGCAACCATACAATGCAAGATACAGATTACTAAATCCCTCTTTTGGAAAAATAATGAATTTCTATTACCGATAAAAAAGAAGTATATCATGCTACGAATTAGATATCTTAACATAGCCGATTCATACGGACTCCACCCTTTATTTTCATAAATAAAATCAACCACAATTTATGTCTTCATAAATATCAAACTACGTGACAAAATACTCAGTAGAATAAAATGCAAGTAACAACAATGTATGACATTATGCTAATGACATGAAGTTCAGTTTGGAATTCTTATAAACAGACAATTAAATGTTGTCCGGCATCGCTACTAAAAAGGGGCGACAAATCCAAAGCTAAAGTCGTTAATAAATATACTCGTGTTTACAACAAATTGTAAACTAATCCTTTGCCTATTGAAAGAAAAAATGTAATATCTTTCTCTTTACCACATCTATCAATTAGCATGCCACAAGCTATATCCAGTAAGGCCAAAGAACAGAACTAAAATCAACCTTTATTGAAAACTCTGTTTGTTTTGTGAGCCAACCATTTCATTGATTTAGACTACTGGTTTTGATTGAAGTTAACATCAACCATAATAGACTGAGGTCATGGACGGCAGCCGTTTGAAGTTGCTTAGAGAAGTCGATAAAGAAAGTGTTAAAGGCACTGAATCAACAAGAGAAATAAATAAATTAAATTTGTAGAGAAAGATGAGGCAACAAATCAGAAGTCTTCGATTATTTATAAATAGAATAACCAGTAGTATTAACATTATATGTTATCTATTGTGTCGACATAAATATTATATTTTAAATTTGCTCAAATATTCAGTTAAGCAAATATTGAAATATGGAAATATACTGGTACATTAGTCCGATCATGTTAAAAAGATTCAAGCAGCATTAGGATGGTCATAGTTAAAACAAAGTGGACTGACGTAATTATGGGCAGGCACACACAAAAGTTTTATTCGGGCGAAGGGTATATCCAAAGCCCTTTATGAATATCATTTGTGTGCACTAGAGTGCTTCTACCTATAGTTACTTTTGCTTGATATCACTTTTCTTTACTAAATTTACTTCTGTAAACAAAAGCACTTTGCGGCTCTTTTCGTCCCCTCTTTATTGAGATTGAAGAATGATTTGCGCGCGGGTATTGTCTTGCATTGTAGAAAATCCTTGAATAGAGAAAACTGCATTCGAGTACTTTTAAGGGGTCCCGATGGCCTAGAGCTCCAACATTTAGGGTATTTTCAGGAATTTTTTTTTTTACAAATAAACAAAATGAAAAATGATATTTAATTTTTTTTTGGCTTTTTATATAACTTTTTTTACATACAAAAATGAAATTTTTTTTTTTTTTTAAGTTTAATAATTTTGAAAATGGTGCTGGAGTTGATCCTCTCGAAAAAATTAGACCTAGACGTTGTTGTTGTTTTTGTCTCTTCTATTTATCTAAAACAGAAAAACCAAAAAAAAAAATTATTAATTTAAAATAAATAAAAAAAAATTGGTAAAATGGAGCGGTTTTGAATTTGACTCTCTAAAAATCGGGTCTTTTTTTTCAGTTTTTTAATCAGAAGAATGCGAAATAATTAAAATAATAATATGATTCTAGTACGGGCGATAGCCATTGATGTTATATTAAATTTAATTATTATTTTATTCATATTATTTTATTCATATTTTAATCATATTAAAATTCCAGACGATTCGGTTGAATAGTTTTTTTTTTTTGACAACACCAGGCCGAAAAAAGTAGTTTTGAGGTAATTGAGTTTAA
This sequence comes from Philornis downsi, assembly GCA_019455685.1. NCBI lineage: Eukaryota > Metazoa > Arthropoda > Insecta > Diptera > Muscidae > Philornis > Philornis downsi. The sequence continues at coordinate 9,464 of JAHXMU010015320.1, forward strand.
AGTTTTAAGAGTGGATAGTTTCAAAAATTTCAGAAATTTTTAATACTAACAGTTAGTTAATCAGCGATTCCAGCACCATACAGAATTCCTTCTGTTTCTTCGTACTCCAATGATTCTTCATACCTCTGTTGAAGTTCTTTTGAGTCAGAACAGCTGCCGCGAGACGAACAAGGCGACCATTGTTGTCGCCGCGTGACGAATCTGACTCTACCTGCTAAAACGGCTGTAGAATAGAATATACTGGGTGGAATATCCTTCCAAAAATTTGGCAGTATATTCTTAAAAGCGTATAATTTTGAAATATCAAACATCAAGATCGATTTTTTTGAAAATTCTAGACCACCGGGACCCCTTGAAGGAAAATGTTATTCAAATACAACGCAATACCAAAATTAAAAAAGAATAAACTTGAATATAGGTGGAACGGCGCCAATAAAAAAGCTGAATTAATTGTTGGGGGTTTCCAAGAGGGTTGGAGAAGGTGGGGCACATAACACCACAAACGATTCTAAAACACAAATCTGTTTATAACTCGGAAATAAAGCGTCGACTAATACAAAATATAAATAACAAAATTTTTGTGTCAAAATAAAGATTTTTTTCCATCAAAAATTTTTTAAAAAATTACTAAAATAAAAAATGGCTAAGAAAATGTGTAAATGTAAATATATAAAATATGATTTTTAAAAACGGACACTTTCACACCTTGACGTTGCATTTCTGGAATTTTGTCGCATTATGAATTTAGCATTTTTTTATTTGAGCTATTTTTTTTAGAAATTTCTTATTTCTTGTTTTGATGTTACTCGATTTAAGCTTCCTTCGCTGGTCAAAAACTATTCTCTTTTTGCAATTGAAACCTATTTATTCTGAATTATACACAGATCTAGGATTCTTCCATTTAAATCGTTTTCAGAGTTTTATCAGTTAAGCGCATTTCGTATGAACAGCATTGAATTCGATAAGAAACAGTAATTTGAACACTTATTCTAACGTGTGTATTGGAATTTCAATGCGAATGCTTTAATGCAGGACTCTATTATATGACATCTACAATGGATTCCAAACCGCAGTACCATGCCCAATTCGGTATCGAGTATTCCTTTCGGAATTAAAAACAGAATAACACAACAAGTCAAGTGGACTGGCAAATACCTTCAGTCAAACAAACCTTTGGCTTCGTGCAAATTTTTGCGGAATGTCTGAATGGATGTGGTGAAAAAAGTGATGCTCTGAATTAACCTATGATAGAATAAGCAAAGTTATAGCTTTCTGAAACATTCCGCTTAAAAATTGTTATACGTGTGGTCCATTATATAGCTAGATAAATGTGCCTGTCAAAAATTTATTTTTTTCATACATAATTCCAGTAAAAATTCGTATTTCTTGATATTTACGCCCACATTAGGGCGATGCCTTTAAATCTATATCACCTTCCAGTGTATATTTCCATTAATGAACGAATAAATAGTAACATTTTTAAAATAATGCTGAAAATGCCCCTTTTCAAGGTTCAGTCCTTAAATATCTAGCTTTTCACGAGGAAAAACTACCACAACAGGGCATTGTTTTCTAGAGAACAAATTTAGAGACATTGTCAGATTTTGTATTAGTTTCCAATTCTGAAACAAAGTATGTTTTGTGTCACAATAAGTTCTATAAAATATTTGCAAATTGCGTCTTAGTTTTTTCATTATTTTTTCATTTCACGAGTTTGCAAATGTATTATCGAACATAGTTTGTAAGTGTTACAAACCGACAAAAAAAACCAGTTTTCTGGTGGAAGAATAATATGGAGTTTCACCGTGAAAAGTCAGCATAGTACCAGACTTTATGTTTACAAATTTCGACCAATTTCGAACCTAATCTATTTATTCGCAAATTAAAAGCATTATGCGATGGTGTTGTAGTGACACTGGGAAGATTTATGCCAGCTTGATTATTGAAACATTTAAAAAAATTGGAATTTTTACTCGGAAAGCGGACTAACTTAATATATTACGTATTATAAGAGGGTTTTTCCGGTACCCTACTTATTTGACTATTGAGCTATTGAACGCAGCTTTGGAATAATGGGCACTTTCAGGGATTTTCTAATAATTATATCATCAGTCTTTCATTCATTTATTAAAAGCTAAATGTGAACGATGTAGCCAAACGTCACAATTGCGATAAATTGAATCCCATTAGAAAGCAGAAAATCATGTCCAAGGAATTGGATATATCAACCAGATCCATGTCTAGGCTGATTCGGGATGATCTGCATATGAAAGCCTATCGTCGGTCCACGGG
>JAHXMU010015321.1:0-11275 GCA_019455685.1 Philornis downsi
TTCGCAAATACAAAAATAAAAACAATTAACACCATACGGACACAAAAAGGATGAATGTTGTTAAAAGTTGCAACAAAAATATTCATAGAATTCATTTATGTAATAGAGAACAGCAACAGCAGCTGCAACAACCAAACGGCGGAGCATCGGTGGCCCAAAAGTTCATTGAAGCCAACAAAAAAAAACACAAAAAAATAAAACAAAAAATGGCAATTTCGCACAAATTAATTCAAATAGAAATTTCCAATTGTTGTTTATTACCCACAGAAATAGCAGAGCGCGAAAATAAAACTTAATTTAATTCAATTTGCTTCCATTATGAACAATTCCATCCGTCCATCCATTAACTAAGTAGAGGAGGAAAAATGGGAAGCATCCAACTCATCTAAAATTTGAAGAATTAGTTTTCTTTGAAATCTACGCGTAGCAGCCAACAACAACTCACTTAGCAGAAGAACTCAACTCGAGAGATTGTCTCAAGAGGCGAACAGTGAAAGAAAACTGCGAATAACATTTTAAATAAATGGTGAAGTAAAACTAAAAATTAACGAAACTACGCAAAATGCCAAAGATCTGAAGTATTCACCGCCAGAATGGCAGTATTGTGGTTGATGTAACGATTCATGGCAATGTAAATGGACGTTGCTCGTCTTCCCAATAAGATAACGTACCGGGTTATCCATTTGTCGGCTTCAAAACAACAGTCAAATGAAACACACATAAAGTTATGTTTTCGATGAAACTTTTATTTCATTATAATAACCGGACCTTGCCATTATGATATACGAAATACAATGTCATTCAATTAACCGCCTCTGGATTGATTGTAACAGTTGTAAAGGGTGTCCCAACAAGAACGCAAGATTCACATTTGGCGCCATTCAAAGTGTCATTGTTCGATATTTAAACAATTGTTATTGTTTGGTAGTAGAAGGTACGAGGTTACTAAAAATGGAGCGCTACACGAATGAACAACGCATTCTTATTGTGAATTTGTTTTACCAAAGTGGTGAAAGTTTTTCGGCTACGGTTGGCAAATTGCGATCAATTTGGGCTCACAATAATAATCCAAAAGAGTGAACTGTAAAGATATTAATGAAAAAATTTGCCGAAACTGGGTCTGTTGGTGATGTAAAGATAACAACACGCCTTCGACCAGATCGATCGACCGAAAATGTCGCAGCTGTACGTGATGATGTCGCTCAAACTCCATCCACCTCAATTCGACACCGAGCTCAGCAAATTGGTGTCTCCAAATCCACTATGCAGCGAATTTTGACGAAAGATTTGCATCTTAAACAGCGAAGGGAGTTCGTTAATTGGGTATTAGAGAGACAACATGAAAATGCTGATTTTGCCGATAAAATCACCTTCAGTGACGAGGCCCATTTCCATCTTGATGGCTTCGTCAATAGGCAGAATTGTCGCATTAGGGATGAGGAAAATCCTCGAGTGATTCACGAGATGCAAATGCATTCTCAACATGTCACTGTGAGGTGTGGATTTTGAGCTGGAGGAATCATTGGATCTTTTTTTACTGAAAATGAGGTGTGTCAAACGCAAACAGTCAATGGTGTTCGGTATCGTGAAATGATAACCAGTTTTTTCGTGCCTAGAATTGAAGAAATGAATGTGGAGGGCATGTGGTTTCAACAAGACGGCGCTCCATGTCGTACAACCAGAGAAACAATTCAATTGCTGCATCAGTCATTTAAATCTTGCGTTCTTGTTTGGACACCTTTTAGCATCCTTTTGAGGTAGTTCACAGCTACATTGCGTTCTCGTTTGGACACCCTTTAGCATCCTTTTGAAGTAGTTTACAACCACTTTTTTGCACGTTTCGAGCAGTTTCTTGGCGATAACTTAACGAATATTGGTTATCAAATGCTCCAGCATTTAGTGATTATCCGCGTAAACACAGTCTTTGACGTAAGCCCCACAAAAAAAATATCTAACTGCGTCAATTCACATGATCCCGGGGAGCCAATTGACGTCGCCAAACGTGAAATTATATTTTCTGGAAACTTCTCATGCAATAAAGCCACAATCGGTCGTATTGTGTGGCTCGTGACATCGTCTTGTTGAAACCACATATCGTCCACTTCATAATCTTCAATGGCAGCACAAAAAAAAAGTCGGTTATCATACGGCCGTAGCGATCTGAATTTAAATTCAGATTATACACCACGGTTTCACTAATAAAGGGTGTCCCAACAAGAGCGCAAGATTTAAATGACTGATGCAGCAATTGAATTGTTTCTCTAGCTGTATGACATGTGGCACCGTCTTGTTGAAACCACATACCCTCCACATTTCAATTCTTCAATCCTAGGCGCGAAAAAACTGGTTATCATTTCACGATACCAAACACCATTGACTGTTTGCGCTTGACATGCCTCATTTTCATAGAAAAAGGATCCAATGATTCCTCCAGCCCAAAATCCACACCACACAGTGACACGTTGAGGATGCATTTGCTTCTCGTGAATCACTCGAGGATTTTCCTCACCCCAAATGCGACAATTCTGCCTATTGACGAAACCATCAAGATGGAAATGGGCCTCGTCACTGAAGGTGATTTTATCGACAAAATCACATTTTCATGTTGTCTCTCCTATACTCAATTAACGAACTCCCTTCGCTGTCCATGGTCAGCTGGCTTCAGTTCCTGAGTCAACTGAACTTTGTAGGCATAGTGGATTTGGAGACAACAATTTGCTGAGCTCGGTGTCGAATTGAGGTGGATCATCACGTACAGCTGCGACATTTTCGGTCGATCGACCTGATCGAAGGCGCGTTGTTGTCTTTACATCACTAACAGACCCAGTTTTGGAAAATTTATCCATTAATCTCTTTACAGTTGACTCTTTCGGATTATTATTGTGAGCCCAAATTGATCGCAATTTGCTAACTGTAGCCGCAAAACTTTCACCATTTTGGTAAAACAATTTCACAATGAGAATGCATTGTTCATTCGAGTAGCGCTCCATTTTCACTAACCTCGCACCTTCTACAAGCAAACATTAACAATTGTTCAAATGTCAAACAATGACACTTCGAATGGCGCCAAATTTAAATCTTGCGTTCTTGTTTGGACACCCTTTAGAAGTGATATCGGCAATGCGTACATCGCGATGCTGCAAAGGCCTGACCACAGCTGTAACGCTTTCAGTCTCTTCAAATTTGTTTATAATCTTGCCAATACAGTGCAAAGTAGGCCGATTATAACGATTATAATCACACTCCGAAATGCACGAAAACTGCCCTCGTTTGAGTTACCACTTTTGTAGTAAGTTTTAACCATTTTTACGCATTCTTCGGTCGTTAAACGATTCATGTTCGTAAATGACAAATCTTTAGGTAACACCTCAAATGACTGGTATTTAACAGCTAACAGCATTGCCAAATCAGCCAGACAGCTTTGCCAGACCCACTAAAAGGGTAACACTATACATAAAATGTTAACGTTACATGTTATTGATATTTTTCATCCAACATGCCCTTAACTACGTTCGACCTTAGAAAAAGTATGTGAGATGAAATGGTTTCCTTCAGTATCAATACTCTACCGCCACATGTATATTGCTATTAATGAATAAATGGTCAAATGATTTAAACAATTCTAGAAATGCCACTTTTTTAGAAGTGAGTTCAATCCTTTCATGTACAAGTTTTATTTTTCGTATTGGATCGATATGCGAGAAAAGTAAAAAATACTGTGAAATTCGTTGTATTTGTCATGTGAAACTGTACATTGTCTGGAAGGAAAACCACCACTTTCCTTATCCTCATTTTGTCTACAAAATTACGTTAAATGGCTCTAATGGGACTGCCTGCTAATCGACATTACTCATTTTTTTGGCTAGAATTAATCGATATGAAGTATCGATTATATCCCAGCAGACATAACAGGTTTTACATCCTTTGTAGCTGATACTATGCAATAATACGAATAAAAATAGCAGCAAACTATGGGGTTATTCATTTAGTCTGGCAAGGCCGTAAGCTGTTAAATACCAGTCATTTGAAGTATTATTTATTTAGTAAAAGATTTGATGGATCGTTTAACAATCGGCGAATAAAAACAGTTAAAACTTCAAAAGTGGTGATTCAAACGTGGACTTTCAATCGAACAACATTTTCTTCAGCGGTGAAACTCTTTTTACACTCGGTGGTTACGTCAGCAAGCTAAATTGTCACATATGGGGCTTGGAGAACCCAGAAGTCATTGTGGATAAGCCATTGCATCCATACAAAGTGAATGTTTGGTGCGAATCAGGGTTGGACGTGTATTTTTTTTTTTTTTTTATTTGTTTTTAACTACCTCAATAATATCCACTGCTGCGATTAACCCGGAGGTGGTCATTTAATGGCATGTAATGGCAAAGCCCAAGCTTTATAATGAAATACAAATTTCATTGAAGTCATAGCTTTATGAGTGTTTTATTTGATTTTACTTGAAAACGAAAAGTGTATAACCCTATATTTCCCTGAATAAAAATCTATTAAAATGAAAATATATTGTATATTAAAAAGAAATCAACTGAAAACATGTAGCACACGTTAATTTCAGAACTTCACATATTCGACAAAAAAAAATAAACTAGTAAAATCCTAGTTTCATGGGCGATTAAACTGTGGAACATATTATGTGATAGAATAATGAGCATAGCATGAATGTAGACCATTGATATAGCATTTAATTTTTGATTAAAATATTACATTGATGCAAACAAAACATTTGTTGAAAATATTTCTATCAAAAGGTAACTGAAACTGTTCTCGCTTCTCGTATATGTAAGAATGAATGTCCAAATTTCGCTTACTGTAATAAATTGATAGATAAATTCAATTGAATCATGTAACAGCATCTCCAAATCTTGTTTTCAAATCGCCAAACAGACGCTTTCAGTCCTTAATGAAGTAAATGCAGGATGAATGTTACAGAATGCTAAATTACTAAATTTCCATTTCCAACTAAATTACGAATTTCAATTAGTTGATTATCGCGGTCCATATCGATGCAGTTGACGACATGGTGTATACCTATAGATGTAAAACTGGGTAAAAATGTATTCCATTTCTTCTTCTTAGGTGACTGGAATATACATACTTATATTCCGCCCGTAGAAAATAATTCCAAACGCTGCGATCTTCTGCGCTTCTCCTCCAATTCATCACACCAAGTTTCGATAGTACTTCAAAAGCCTGATCCTTCCAGCGGAGTTTTGATCGCCCTCTTCTATGCCGTCCATCGAGTTCGTTGTCGAAAACTTTTCGTGCCGGAGCATTTGGGTACATCTACACAACATGATCCAGCCAACGCAATTGCTCGATGTCGGCATATAGCTCATACAGCTCATTGTTCATACGACGCCGATGTTCTCCGTTAACAATGATGGGTTCATATATTTTCCGGAGTATTTTCCTCTCAGAAACTGCCAAAACTAATTCATAAATCAGGATAGGTAGAACCAACGTCTGGTACAGCCGCATTTTTGTTTGTCGAGAGAGGGCTTTATCATTGGATCGCTTGCTTAGCCCTTAGTAACATCTGTTAGCAAGCAATACTCTCCTCTTTATCTCCATGATGACATCATTCGTTTTGTTTCCAGCTGAACCGAGGTAGATTAATTCTTCTACCACTTCCACAAATTATAGTTGTCAACGTTCACACAGCGCCCCAAACGAGTAGACTCTTTGTTCGTTGGAACCAATAACTTTGTTTTGTCCTCGTTTACCACCAGACCCATTTTCGCTGCCTTCTTCTCGATGTTTGAGAAGGTTGCAGTAACATCTCGCAGTTTTCGGCCAATAATGTCTATGCCATCTGCATATGCGGGTAACACATGGATTTTATTAAAGATGGCACCAGTCGTGTTAACTGCAGCATTCCTCATAATCATCTCCAACCATATGTTGTAGAGGTCGCACGACAGACTGTTGCCCTGCCTAAATCCTCGTTTGGTGTAAAAAGGCTCGGTTAGATCTTTGCCCATCTTCACGGAAGACTTCGTGCCAGTCAGCATCATCCTACAAAAACGTATGAGCTTCGCAGGAATTCCAAACCCGGACATGGCCTCATACAGTTTTTGCCTTATCGGGCTATCGAAGGCAGCTTTATAATCGACGAAAAGATGATACGTGTCGATCTGTTTTTCTTGGCTCTTCTCCAGAATTTGTCGTAGTGTGAATATCTGGTCAGTTGTTGATTTACTAGGTCTAAAGCCACACTGATAAGATCCAATCAGTTCAGTTAGAATCGGCTTTAGTCTTTCACATATGTATCCCATTTACAACATGTAAATTGGATATGATTTCTGTTGATGTTACACCTCTCCATATAAATATTTAAGTACAGTCTGAGTATTTAAAATATTTAAAATTACAACGTCTAATCAAATTTATAGTAATACATATGAATAATAATACAGTCTGATATCACGCTTCTGGAGTTTTCCCTTTGCAGCTAAGCAAAGTCTGAAGTTCACATAAATAACCCGGTTACGATTGAGAAATTGAAAGTCAATATTAATCGCCTTAAATATCACTCGAAAACTTAAGTCCGTCATAATAAATGGTATGGTATGGTATTTCAATATTTGAAATAAATAATTTAAAAAACAAAACAAAAATTTATTTCTTTTGTAATATAATAAAGATTATCCGATAAAATTGATTTTTGTTGTTTATTTTGAAAAAAGTACCTATCAATGAATCACCCTATATGTACAGAAATTATTTTTCCTATTTAACATTTGCAACATTTCACCCCATTGTGCAATGCAATATTTGCTGTTAACGCCGCCATGCCGCTGTTTGTTTGTCATTGCATTGGGTATGAGAACGCCTGCACCAAAGCGATGTTTAAACAAATTCACAATACGAGTAATATTTTAATGTTATTTTTAGTGGCCCCCTCATAATTACAATTTCATTGTTAAACTTTCCAAACGAATATTTTCTTTGGTGGATGGCACAGCCGCCAATTTCCCAGAAACCATTTCCATATTCCATTTTCGTTTTACGGTTTTTTTTTTTCATTATTTACGGCAAGTAAATAGTTATTGTTTAGAAGAATTACAACAATAGTTTTTCGTTGACTTTTTCACACTTCGTATTGTTGGCATTGGGATTTTGGGACATTTGTACACACATGAAATACAAACACGTGTATTTTACTGACAATTCAATCGTCTACAATTTACACTTTAGTGTTCATTTTCTCTATTTAATAGTTATTACAAAAAGAAAACAACAAACGAAAAGCTAACTACGCATTTTTGACATATATTGAGGTGGCAAACAAATTGCACTTAAATAGACATTAACTATTAAATGTACAATTTTAGAGACACGCCTGGCCGTTTGGCACGCCTGACTATACAAAATAATTATAAATTTTTAAGATTTACTTTAATTTCAACATTTTTGCCTTTAGACTTCGTTATGGCATCTTCGTTATGGTATCTGATTTTGCCTAAATTGTTGTCGATTTTATTCCATTTTGGATTTCCTTTTATGTAACTGAAGTTGTTGAAGACATGGAAAGAGATGCGACAAAAATAGGTTATAACTAAGACAAGCGGATACACTTCGTTCGGAATGTCATATACAGGGTGGCGCACCAATTGCATTACAACAAAACGTTCAAATAACTTTTCAAATAACTACAATATCCGATGAATCGGATTCAAATGTGCAACTCTTAAGGATTACTTACTGTTGTATCTGAAGGTGGTGGATGTTTTGTTATTGTGACTGATGTTTTTGAGAATTTCCGAAAAATATGTAAAAGTGGCTATAACTTAGATTCATGTCAGTATTATCTTTAGAACTGTTGACTGACATTGAAATCTATACTTTTGTTGCTCGAAGTATTCGATATGATATAGTTGAATGTTATAAACATCATTCAATAGCTAATAACCTTTATATAAGCGACTGTGATACTAGTAAGGAATCAAATTATTTCATTTATTTGGATGTTAATAATTTTGTAAGGTTATGTCATGTCATAATATCTTGCCTAAGATAAATTGGAATAGTTGAACGACTTTATAAATTTCAATGTAAACAAAGTGAAGGATGAATAAGAATGGGTTGTATCTTGGAAGTAGACTTAGCTTATTCATCATGATTACATGATCTTCACAACAATTTACCATTTTGTTGTGAGAATAAGAAAAATTCTTTCATGAAACAGAGAAAGCTTATAATGGATCCCACCAAAAAAAATCATATTATGTGATACATTATCGAAATCTGCAACAATGTCTTCAGCATGGTGTTGTTTTAAAGAAAGCCAATAGAATAGGAAATTAGCTAAAACTTAATTTGAACAGAATTTTTTCAAGCTTTTGAATAATGCTGTCTTATCACAAACAATTGCAAATTTTGGCAAAATCAAAGACTTTTAAATAGTATGTGATTGGAAGAGTAAACCTAAAAAATTGGGTGGAAGTTTTTCTTCACAGTTCACACAAAATTTCCGATGACATGATTATAATTAAAATGAGTAGAGTGAATATTGAATACATTGGTTTCTTTGCCTTGGAGCTATTAAAATAGAAAATGTATAGTTTTTTGTATACTCGAATTGATAAATCGAAATAAGTTTCTAACAGCAAACCCAAAATAATATAAATATGCATATTTTAATGATTCTGTAATTGCATATAGAAAATCCAATTTTATTTTATATAACTAATTGAATTTGAAGATGAAAGACCCGTAAATGACCTCCACTATTACATGTAACGAAAATTCTTCTTTGCCACCTGAAAGGTTGAAGCCGGGATTGCCTTAATTATTGTTTTAATGCAATGCTTTAATTCGGTCGAATTCCTTGGTTGCGTTTTGCACACATTTAGCTTGACATAACCTCTTAAAAAAAAGTCTGGTGCAATCAGGCCAGATGCCCTTGAGGGTCAGCATAAAATTAGATTTCTGAACATTAATGTAACCGATCTGGCTATGTGTGCAGTTGCTCCATCTTGCTGGAACCGAATGTTGCTGAAACGGATACGTCTTCGGCGCAGTTTCAGGTAAAAAAACCTCCTCCCTTTTACCTTTTACCACCTTTAAATAATTGGTCCCCCTTTTGTGTTTGTAACACGATTCGTGCGCCACCCTGTAGGAGGTAATATTGTCACAGTCATGACGCATACCAAAATTAAGGAATTCAGAGTTTAAATTTTTCGGATTTTTTGTTTTATTAAAATATTTTTTAAAGACAATTCAAATTTTAGCACATTCCAAAGAAATGGTGCAAACAGATTTGAATATTTATCAAATCAGAGTATAAATTTTTCGGATTTTTTGTTTTATTAAAATATTTTTTTAAAGACAATTCAAATTTTAACATATTCCAAAGAAATGATGCAAACAGATTTGAATATTTATCTACAAATAAGGTATGCAGTCCTGCTTGGTACAGGGAAAAAGGATTTGAAACAAATCTGGGTTTGAAGATAGGACTGCATTTTGTAATCGAGTTTTGTAAGACTTATTTCTTCAAAATTATACCAATAATATTTTATTCCATGAAAAAAGTACACATCTTTTAAGAGCGGCAAACAACAGCAAAAAATAATTGCACATATCTGGCAACATTTTCGTTTCGATATATACGAGTATATGTCTGCGTCAACTTGTTTCGATGAGATTGGCCACGCCTTTATATCTATATTTTGTCATTTTGTTTGCAATCATCTGAGAGCTCCTACAAATAGTAAATACTTAATCGTCGTATGATCTTTCCTGTGATTTAAGTATCTACTTCCGGTAATCCTTCACGGCAATGTGGACTGCATGTCTCACAGGTCTAGTGGAAACTACTTGCCCAAACAATGATAGGGTCCAGCTCTGGAATAATTGAAATTGCGTCATTCACTGATTAATTAAGTGCACTATATGGTCTTATATATAATATATCATTAGCACATATGTGCCATAAGTGGGACAAATTGTTAAAATTGGAAGGACTAAATCTATCATTGAAAATGGGGCTCAACACGCCCAAAAAGCTATTATAGTATGGATGACTGTTTCTTATTTTTTCGATCTTTCATATTGAATGCAGCAACTTTTGTTAAACAAAAATAACAATCGGTTTGGTGGTTACTTGACTCTCTTCAAACTAATGGAATTGAAAAATCGAAATAGATCTCCTTGCCATTTGGCCAGTTGTATAAAACAGTTTTGCAACTATTGCAAAACATTATCGGTGTCCACAGTCTGTTCAAGTTTCTGACAGCAAAACGAAAATAATATAAATATGCATATTTTAATGATTCGGATATTGATTGCATATCCTTTTTCCTTATCGGATCCTTTCTCTTCATCGGTTGTTAATGTGCTGGGGCATCCAAAGCCAGCGTCGTCATTCACATCTTCTCGATCTTCTGTGAAAAGCTTGTACCATTTGTAAAAATTTTGTTGACTCAGAGTACTCTCACCGTATGCCAGTGTCAACATTTCAAGTGTTTTTGAGCACTTAATTCCACGTTTTACACAAAATTTGATGCTACTTATTTTTTCTATTTTTTTCGATAGCAGAAAATCGCCGAACATGTAAAATATGTGTCTTATTTATGCCTCTCACAAACAATCTAAACCTGCTATACGGATAAAATGGTCAGCATAACTTCGAGACGAGAGAATCAACATAAAAAAAATAATAATAATCGAAAGTCGAATATACGTAGCCCGCGAAATTTAAAAATTCATCTTATGTTTTAAACACACCTCGTACATACATATATTTCCCCTCTTGTTCGTCAATTTTATGTAATACCACTGCATTGCCAAAACAAAAGTGCTTATATATCATATTTATGTATTTCTCCTGTTTAAATACTTAATGTTTTAATAGATATCTAATTTTTTTTTTGTTTGTCGTTCTCATTTCAGGTAAATTTGCCTTCATACTATCAGATGTTTGCCAACAATTAGTAATATTGTTTTTGGGGAAGTGAAATAAAACTGATGGTAAATTATAAAATGTTCTACATGAATTTTTAATATACTCACATACATATACTAGTACATACAAGCAAGCGAGCACACTTTGCTCCACTTCGCGATTCATATACATATGTATGTAGATAACAGCTATCCAGGCTAAGAGTACTCCCACTCAGCCACTCATATGAATATGTTGGGATTTTATTTGAATCCCCCAACCATGAATGACCATGATGATGATGCATTCAAATTTGAAATGATGCGATTAAATTATCACATTTGGAACGTGGCGGTTTTTTTTTTTTTT
>JAHXMU010015328.1:0-11384 GCA_019455685.1 Philornis downsi
CTTTTTGTTATCTTCAAACGCCTACATGATATGCTACACTTGTCACACTTGTTAATAGACACAATAGGAACAGCAGGCTTTTGTTAGTTTTTACCACTAAAACCGGAAAAAACGTGTGAAAAGCTAACAAAAGCTATAATTTGTGTTATGTGAGTATGGCAGTACATTGTTTTCCTTACAACATTTGTTTTTTTTTCCTCCATCTCTATGAGGTTTACTTTTCATGTTCATTTTTAAAAGGGGAAAAAGTAACAAACAAAAACGAACTGGGAAATGTCTAACGATCCTGGGTGGGGAACGGAGATTAACAGTCGTACCGGGTTTTCAGCAAACTGCTGCTGCAGTAAGCCAGCTTTACAATATGCTAAATATAAATAAAAGTCCGGTCCCTTTAAAGTATGCTATTGTTTTCGTTTTAGTCGTTATTTCAACTACGTTTTGCTGCCGCTACTTCCTTTCCCCCATACCTCTCCCTTGAACGCCTACAAATGACGCCGCCATGATAGGTTTTGTATTTTTTTTCTCTTAAAAAATGAAGAGAAAAAAACGAAAGTATAGGCGCTGTGCTGTAAAACTATAAAAAATGCACGCTCACAAAAGGGAAAGAAGATGAAATAAAACACCTGACAAACAAAATTGAGGCTTTTAGGTCATTTGAACTATAGCTGAAAGGGTTTTTTTCCTTTCACATGGAACACTTGAATGCCGCCAACTGAATCACAGCAGTAGTCGTAGCGGCTGCAGCATCATTAAACATATTCACCGGTTTAAGCATCGGTTTTTGCCAGCACAAGCCTGTGAGTATGCAATGGTTTATGTACATTCCTATAATTATACTTCGCTACACATAAAATTAGGGTAAACAAATACACGCACACAGCCTAGCATAAACACCGGGATATCTGCGCCCGCATGAATGTATGAGTGTGGCAGTGGTCACAGGAGGCAGTGGCTGCAAACCAAGAGGAATGTAGGCAAAAAAGAAAATAATTAAACCGAAACAGGGAATTTGTAGCACAAACAAATGAACGAGAGGTATGAGAAAAGTTACGTGTGATATTAGATGCTGATAATATGGCTGGAATGTTACTACAAACGAAAACTGATAGTTAAAACATTTGAAGTTAGCAGATAATGAATTAATATTAAGTATGACGGGAGGCGGTGGAGAGCCTTTTGCAAAATTAACTTGAAAATGAATTAATGCTTGTTGTTTTCGAATGAAGAATTATGTACTCTGTACAAAAGATGAAATAAAAAGTTTTGTTAAAATATTTTATTGCCAATCACAAGTTACACATTATGCATGATAAAGTTTTATTACGTATAGTGAACGTATGCAAATTTTTGACATATTTTTTGTTTTTAGACGGAGAGCAAAATAAATAAAAAGGTTCCAAAAACTTCGTATTCAGTTAGTCGCACCAAGATTAGAAGGGACTTCAAATGCCTGATATTGAAGGTATTGGCCACTTTTTACTGGACATCCGTATAAGCATTAAAACGAATAAATACCCACGATTTTCCTGCTAGGTAACCGCAAAGCATGACATAGACAACTCAAATCCGTTGTTTGAATGAGCTTGCTCACAATAACATGAAGCAAGGCGATACCGATACTCTCCATTAATGATGATAGCTTAATATAATTTGAGGTACCATTGGGTGCCTCCATTTGCGTCATTATTCAAAATTTATCGCCATACAGTCAGACAGGTATAAATAGTATCTGGTCTGTAATTTTAATATGACAACAAAATATGAAATAGTTTTCCTTATTGGAAAAAATCATGTTTAAAAATTACATAAAAATATATACACATACATTCTTGCAAATAAAGCGTGTAGTTTTTGTACAATAAAAAACAAAGCCCATACAGCATTCTAAATGAAATGAGCTGAATTCATTAAAAATCTTACGACAACTCGTGGTCCACACGGGATCAGGAATATAAATTTATATCAATGTATATATTGCAAATACATATATATATATATGCATATAATATAAAGTTTTTCTGTTTTTTTGCAGTTCAAAATATTTTAAAATCTTCCACATATTTTCCAATTTTAAGAAGCCATATTCTCCTTCAGATGTTGTCATTTAAATACTTTTTACCTGCAATTACAGTGTAGTATAGTCATTGATATAATTCACATTGTCACTCATTTACATATTTTTGATTTTCACTAATCAAAACCGGAACTTGTAACACATTTGCTTTCGACCGCCTGCGACACCGTGACCATTTAACTTTTCTCCCATCCCCTTGTTCACCACATGCCTACTGAAGTTAATACCTCTCTGCATGTGGTTGTGGACATCCATTGTCCTGCTCTCTCTAGTTTCATTGTAATTTACTGTAACTGTGATGGCATAAATGCACACAAACCTCAATTTGCGCGTATGGATGTGATCCGCTTTGGCCGCTTTATGTATGTATGTGTATGTGTGAGTGTTAAATGGCACTCCGAGAAATAAGCTTAAAAATGCCACTGAAATGACAGCGACAGCAGTGAAAGTTCAACATTAAACAGGAACAAAATAATGTGTGGCATACTTTCCGGCGTAATGAGTTATAGTGCATTCCCTTTCTAGCACACACACATACGCACCCATGCACATACAAACAAATGCGACAACTTGTGCATACGTTGAGGCATTTGCTTAATTTGACTAAACGTTGCAAATTCTTGGATATTTTCTCAGATTTTGCGGTGAGCATACATTTGCCACTTCTGCCACAGTCTGAATACGTTTAATTGCAAGACCTGACACAAAATTAATTATCATTTGTAGGAAAATGGCAAATGATGGTTTTAGTCGATATTGAATTTAAATGATGACCTCTTTAGAGTTGTTGCTTCTGATTGTGAAAATCTAGTGTTTTCTTTTGGCTCTTGCTGTAAAGTGGGACAGGCATTCAATTTTGTTGGAACTGTCTGTTGACCACGTATTTTTCGTTTTCTGGGAGGGAAATTGAAAAAAAGGAGTCTAAATGAAAAATCTTTCGGGATTGCGGCGACTTCGCTGTTAGTTTCAAGTGCACTAGTGGCCTAAATTTAATTTGAAAGGTCATATCTCAGTTTTTTCTAAGGTTAATTTTATGATATACGAAACAAAGAATTCTTATGCGTGAGAGGGCAGTAGAAAAAATACCCCTTTGGGATCATTATCTTGACGTAGAGTATTTCAAAGCAATTTCATGTTCACAATCCGAAAGCTCCAAATTAAAACTGTGCAATATTATCGGGCTTAGATTTTCAATAGAGGTCGCACCAGTTATGCTTCCTGAATTACTATCAAAATTATGTTTCAGTAGTTCGTTCAAATTTTAACTCATTTTAAGGATTTACTAAATGAATTTAATAAATGAATATGAATAAGTAGAATTCATAAATATTCAAATACTAAATTATTGTTTATGGTAAATAATGATATTTAAATCTCCCGAAGTTGATTTTTTTTAAATATTTATTGTCCTAACAGATATTTCGAACAAATCAAACTCTTTCTTCGACACTAATTCAACTAAAACCGATATGAAACGTTCTGAACGATTTGTAGTAAGCCTGGCATTCCGTTTGCCACTTCATGACTTATTGACCTCACTAAAGGATTACTGATTTATTTAAGATATGTGACAGCATGTTTATTTATTTAAGTGCACAAAATAAAATTCAAGATATACTTTATCTCTTAAAGTTTTTGAGTACTTTGGGGAATCTAAATATAAATGAGAGCAAGTTAAAAGAGAATAAAACAAATCAAGAAGAAAAAAAATAATTGAAAAATAACAGTCAAAATGGCCTTCGCAACAAAATAATCTCATATTGAAAATGTAACATTTGCAAGAGATTTATACTTAAATAATGTAGCATAACTGTAGACAGTACACTTATTCTCGGGGGGTTTCGTACATAAGCAGTACAAGAAACTGTGATTTTAACAAAAGTTATAAATACTTCAAAGTGAGTTTACAAGCAAAATTAGGAAAAGAGGAAAATTTAAGACATCAATACTTCTTTCATGATAATTTTTTGCCACTGCTCTTCAGTGTTTTGAAGCTTTTTTGAGCCCAATTTCCAATTTGCCTGATATCTCTTATTTACTTTAATTCAAAGGTATCGCACCCATCTTTGCTTTGAACGATAAGGATACAACATAACTGAGGGAAACAATCCAGAATGAAATTTGTTTATAATTAAAGGTATATATTATTTGCAAAGTGAAAAACCGCAATTAAGTTTTTATCAGGAATGGTGCATAGCTTCAGGCTGAGCGACGCTAATACGTAACAACGATACGTTTTATAGAGATGCAGAAGAGCATTTATATTTAAAGCAGCAAAGGGAGAAAAGCAAATATTTTATCCAATAAAAATATCAAATTATCATCTGGAAACTCAACTTTCCGCTGGCCACCAGATGACTTGACCGGACTGCACCAGACTTTATTTATAAGGTTATGTCAAGCAAAAGGAGTACAAAACAAAATCAAGGAGTTTGACTGAATTAAGGTAGTCCATTAAAACAATAATTGAGGCGATCCCGACTTCAACCCTTCAGGTCACAATGAATAATTTTCTGATCAAGAGTCGGATATGCGTGAATATGGATGGCGCTCATTTACGGTCTATCATTTTCAAACCCAATTAGTTATATAAAATAAAATTAAAGATTCAATTATACTATTCAATTTTAATTCAATTATAATTATATAATAAAAGACAAATAAATAAATTAAATACATTGATTAAAAAACGTTGATTGAATTTCTTATTGTAGTGCAATTTATACGCCACCCAAACAATAAATAAAGGAGATAGAATTGGTCCATAGCTTTGAACAAACTGCTGAACGTGAAATCATAAAAATTATGATATGTAGTTGTTTTTTAATCGACTAAAATATTAAAAAAATAGTATGTTTAAGGCATGGTTAGACAGACATTGGGACGTGAGGAACATTAGGAAATCCTCTTCAAGGAAATACAAAAATTTCTTCTCAATTTCTTAGCACCTTGAAGATGAATATTATATTTTTTTTTAATATACTCTTTATGGTTTAAGGCGGGTCAAATAAGAGGCACATTGTTGGATGTATATATCCCCGTCGGCAGAAAGGGAAAACCACTGTTTACAATTTAGTTTAGAAGTCGAAATAGAAAAATGTTTCCCTTATTTTAGCGCTATAATTTTGGTTTCAAGATGTATATAATGATTTTCATATAGAAATTATATGTTATATGTTCTTTACAATATAATTTCAAATTGTTGCTAACCATAACTCTCTAGCCCTTAAACTTGTTCAATTTACTAACATTGAACTTCCCCTAAAATACGCAACTTGTCATGAACTTCATTGCAGCCACTCACTAAATTCCAAACTTTGGTGAGCTATTCCCTCTCAATGTTATAAAAGACCTGATCCCGACAGGGACATCAATTATCATATAATAGAATAATTCAAGGTTTCCTCACACGTATCAAACACGGCGGCGATGCCTTTTTTGACAAAAACTTGCATAATATGTTTCAATCATCCGAATTTAACTATACGAGAAAAATGTATTTTTAATATGTCAACAAAATAAACTATTAACTTTCAACTTTGGTACATAGTCGTTAATGGTCAATATATTAATATGATTAACGCTCGATAGGTGGCGCTAAGAAGAGTTCGCAGAGTTCGCTTCTAGGTAATATATAATAAATTTAACAAAAACGGGACTATAAGGCTGTCTAAACTTCAATATTTTAGC
The DNA here is from genome assembly GCA_019455685.1 of Philornis downsi. Classification (NCBI taxonomy): domain Eukaryota; kingdom Metazoa; phylum Arthropoda; class Insecta; order Diptera; family Muscidae; genus Philornis; species Philornis downsi. Next base: position 5,765 of record JAHXMU010015328.1, read on the forward strand.
CATAATTTTAAGATTGTATAGGTATACATATTTCATTTACCATTGAATTTATATTAAAATTAAGATTTTTTGCACTTTAAAATGTATTAAGAACATTATTGTGAATGAACTCAAATTTTTACCCATGAAGTGGTTACATAACTCCATTGAGTGAGAATATGTGTATTAAATGTAACTAAATTCTGAATAGTAACATATGAAATTAACAGTAGTCGGAAGTTTTGTAATAAGAAAAAAATCACTTATAAATCAGATCTCAACTAGTAAGCACAACTCGTTGCCTGAATAAACCTCCTTTGAATTGGCACTAATTCTAATTCTTATCTTTTATTTATCGCCACTTGTAATTTCTGCACGATCAATGTAATTGTTACAAATTACAAAGTTCCAATTTTCAGCTCTCTGGTAGAAACCAACTGTGAAATTCGTTCTCCTAAAGATCATCACTATTGGATAATTCGCAATACAGTCCAACATTTAAATTCCACAACTACAACGAGAGAGGTATCAAATTGATTAGAGGATTCCCTGCTACTCCCTCTGCCATCATATCAGTCATCTCTATCAATCTATCACCACCTCTATACAAAGGTTAAAAAAAATTATATTAGTTTTTCTGCTATCCTGAATAAAAGAGTGTGCTTTACTTTTTGATCTAAAGTCTTTTGCGAGCCAAGCTATTCAATAATTCGATATTTATACTCGCAGACTGTAATGGAATATGAATCCAGTAATAGTAATGTAAATTGAAGGCGTCAATGAAGGCTTTTACGAATATATTGTTAAAGCTTATATATGATTTTGAGACATTGAGCTATGAGGAAATTCATATAAAATATTTAACATTTTGCACGAACAATAAGATAACCTACAAAAAAAATTATACGACAGACTTGCAAGAAAACTTAAGAGTTTGTGTGGGGCTCACAAAAACCCACTTAAAGAAAATTTGTACTGAATTTTACAAACATTTATGATAAAATTACAAAATTTTAAATTTTACTTAAGAAGTAATCTGGGCACAACTTTTAACCATTTTTTTTATTATAATGCCCACCTGTGCCGATCAATTAGGCTGCTTTGAAACATTAAATCTTGTCTTAATTTTACATTGACAGTTTTTCATTCTTCTGCACTTAAAATCTTCATGGGCGTTGTATTAATAATTCACTAATTACTCTTCATCAATCAAAAAGGTGGAGTTTAAATTTATTACACTCCTCCGAATTTTGAATCTCCATGTGTACAATTCACACTACAATTTGAAGTTACTGGCTGTCACAAAATCTTCCAAATTTACAATTTATTTATTTAGTACGTGTTATTTTTCTACATTTTTTTCCAATCACAGTTTTCTAAAATAAAATTTAAAAACACCATCTAAAATCCAGCCCCGCCATGGTTTGCAACTCTTGGCGAGCATTTCTATTTCTAAAAAAATTTTAACCACAAACCGCCAAGAAATTATTATAAACACTGCAGAGAACGAGCAAAAACCTCATTATAATCTCAACATCCTGGCAGCATACCTAATCAAAATTCTAATAAGTTTCAAACACTCTGGCGAACATTACATGTAATAACGCACACTTAAGACCTTCAATAAGACTCGAACTGCATTACACAAATTAAGCTAATTTATAATAACGTGTCCTTTTCCGTAGGTCAACCTTCATATGACAACGGTTATACTTTCCAACTATGTATAAGGGACTTATTAATGCCACAGTTCAAGGCAAACATTTCCTCTCTGTCTATCTGTATGTCATTTTTGTATTTTCAAATCTTATTTAATGTCAAAGTGGAAGAAACTTTTAGATTTTCCATAATTTTCTTTGGTAAACTAGTGTGTGGAGAAGCATAATAAGTGTAATAATAAGCGATCATTAATGTTTCCCCCGCAAAAATATTGCTTTAGTTTCATGTGATTCGTGACTTTTTTTTCATTCTCTTTGATTGTCAGAGGATTTCCATGCTCGTGTCTGTTGTTGCTAGGAAAAGTTTGATACGAATATGGAAAAACATGACTAACTGCAGACCCTTGAGAGAATAGAAAGCTGCTTGAGTGTTTATATTTATTTCATATATCTAAAAATGTGACATGCAGAGCATAGGGGGAGCAAAAGTATGTGTTTATTATTATACAAGAAGTTTTTTCCTCTTCTCTCTTTAAGTCGGCGATGTCCTTGTTATAAGAAACGTCTTTAGGATGATGGTGTGCAAATTTTGGATTAAGTTGGCTGTTTCTTAGGAATTTGTTACAGTTATATTAAATGAAATGTAGGATCAATTCAATTGTATATTCTGAATTAAATTTTTATGCAATACTTTAGGGGATGGCAAGAATTAAGATTGACAGCCGGAGTTTTTTGCTTGTAAATAATATATATTATGTATGATGCAGAATTATGGATTATTGGGCTAGGATACGCAACATTAGCTGTCAATGAAGAATTTCAATGTTCAACGAATCGTGAGGTATGGGATCATATAACTTCCTCTTAGTTTAGTTTATCGAAAACTAAAATTGCGCAGACAATGAGTGTACTGTGAGATTGAATGAAAATATACTTGTAAGAAGGGCCTCTGACATTAAAATTTATGAAGGATGAAAAAGAGAGGGCCCCTCTATAAAATTAAAAATATTAATGTGACTAATTAATAAAGCAGATCAGAAATATGGAATAATTAAATTTATGTATAATACAAATTGCGGATAACTAACATAGCAAGTTTGACAAAAACAAAAAAGTTTAAGAAAGTGTCCCTAAAAGTATACAATGATTTAGAGCTTAGTATTCGCCTATAAGCATAACCTACAAACCGTTTTAAAGACGCATAATGAATTTTAAATATGCTTCAGTATACTTTGTATATCCATACAGCACGTTAACGTCGAAAAATAGTTTTAGTTGAACAGTTTTTTACCAATCAAAAAGTTAAAAGCCCACACAAAACCTGAGAATTTAGGCAGAGCGTTTGCTTTTGATATACAGACACAAAGTCAGATAATTTTTGGTTTTCCCGTCCCAACAAAAATTTTAAAAGATTGCCCATCACATTAGTAAAAATGATTAAAAAAAAGCAAAGAATTTCAATAACAATTTTTTGGCAAATTCTCAACTTAAAATATGACACAAAAGGTTATTGAAAATGAAGGCGAATGTTACAAATTCATCACAACAGCTGTTTAAACAAGTCCATTATTTACCACACTTTACATAGAGGATGTTTCCTCCATATCGACTAATTGTTTTTCAATTCCTGAGCACACTGTAGTAATGATTCTCGAACAGTAATATCTATAGCATGAATGAATGCAAACTACAGTAGACATTTATAGAATATTAGGCCAGTTGATTCTATTGCTTTCCTCACTAACATAAATTCATTGAAGACTTCGTGTAGGCCAGTTTTGTTCTACAAACCGAGCAACAAAGGAGCAACAAATTCGTTTGCAATTAAAACATATCAAATTTCAAAACAGTGTAGCTTTATTAGACCTTCCAAGGTGGCCTTATAATTGAAGAAAATTATCATATTCTTCGAACGGTTTTTCTCTGAATTTTCTTTCAAGGTTTACCGCAATACTGAATACCTGATCAGTTATCAATCTGTCAGGTCAGGTAAGCTACACTTACTATAGGTAGATGTATACAGGTAGAATGGAACAGCTTTAGACTTTTACACTATACGCTCAAAAGGATATTGTATGCGTTAAAGGCAAAAGTAATGACGGAAGACATAAACCTAAAGACAAATTACACCGCATCTGACATACCATCGTTTAGCTAAATCATTTTCGAAAGTAGGTGTATGCTCATTATCGGTCTATCGTCATTGATTTTTTATGTATCATTGCTCGCCAGCCAACTTCAAGCACAGTGTTTTTTTTTCTTTAAAAAAATCCTTTAGGCCCATAAATGAAATATGGAAGAGCTTCTGTCAATCAATGAGCTTGCACTAATTCTTTTTTCACTACGCTTGTTGTCATCCCAAAATAGTAACTTTTAAAAATGTTTTCTTCAATATTGTAGAACAATCTGCATACCCGTAACCACATTTTCATCACTGTACTTACAGAGAGGGTCACACATTACAAGTGACAGCAGCGTACCATCTTTTCTCTTTCTGTTTTTTCATTCCTCCCACCCGTGTATGTCTTAGTGCAATTTTTGATTTCCGAGTGTGACAGTTGCTGTCGAATGTGCAACTTGTTGCCGTTGTGTGGAACATACGAATTGTGTTTTCTGGCACTAATTGACAGTTTTCTTTGGAATAAGCTGTGACTATATTTAGGGCATGCAGCTCTGTAATGTCTAGCGTCTCGTTCGTATTTTAGATTCTACCAGATAGTGATCCGGGTGTATGTAATCGCCATTTATCAGACGGATATAACACTGAAACTATGCTTTCCATTTCTTACCACGCGATCTACATGATTTTCATCAATCCCGACCGATGTTATTATAAATGAATTAAGGAATCAAATGCCGTGAGTTGAAATGTAACAACAATTATTTTTGTTAAATATTTTTGTTAATTAAAATAATATGGTGTCATCTTGGAAATCATCATCTTGTGAAGTCTCCTCCTACTTGTGTTGAGTATTCTGACCCAGTGATTTGATACTATTTTTTATCTCTTTTTAACAAAGGGGCGAAAGTGATTATCGAAAAATGGAGATAAACAATTTCCAAGGATATCGATTATATATAACAACAACATTTTCATGCATTTTCCTGAAGAAATTCGTATCGTTTAACTTAAAGTAGGCACAAACATGAAATTTGAAAACGCTCATTTGTTGGCTCTACAAATATAATTCTTTTCAAATTTCATTGACGACGTATGATTAAAACAGCTCATTGTAATGTTTTTACAAGAATTGGAAATCGTTGCTAGTTCGAAGAAGTGGGCGTAGTGGACCAATAGTAAGAACTCTATATAGTGCCTTCAATAGACACGCTTAAGAACGGACATACCCTTGCAATTATAAACAAATACGTATGTGATGTGTTTATATGTATGTGGAAGATTTTGCTATGTATTTGGTGTGTTTGGCAGATAATCATCTACTATGGGCTGCTCCCCTGCTGCCAATGCCTTGATTTGAACCTATTTTGTAAGCAATTGGATCGTCTGAATGAAACAAACGCCCAGAATCGGTTTGCTTTTTTCAAAAGGAGACGTACTATGTTGCATCAGGATAACGCCAGTTCACAGGGACCAAACAATCACCGCCTATTTCTATCTATGGCGATTGATTTTGCTGCTAAAAACTTCGGCTAAAGAGAAGCTTGTGTAAATCGACAGACCGAGCTTCTTAGGTTTCTATGAGGAAGGCGTAATGGAATTATCTTCAAAATGGCAATAAGTTAACGAAAAATTCTGAACACTTGACCTAAATCGTGTCTTCCAAATATGCTAAATAAAGTCTTGAATGCCATGCAAAAACAATGAATTTCTTTTTTTTTTTTCTTTTTTTTTATAAATTTATTTATTTATAAATGTATGGCATGTGAGTTTTAAAATACTAATGTCACACATACTTGTTTCATTCGCCAGCCAACTGCCAATGGCAGCTTAATAGCCAATAGGAAATGCACGAATATCCCAA
>JAHXMU010015341.1:0-16171 GCA_019455685.1 Philornis downsi
GACTGAAGATGTTGTACTTCTCAAAGTAATATATAATAAAATATTTGGTTTTTAGCTAAATATTAATTTATTTATTTGTTTTTAGCAATAGCGGAATGACTCAAATTTGAATCAAAAGTACACATTTTTAATTGACATTTTTAAAACAGAATACGAGTTGAAGATACAGGGTGGCGCAATAGAACGTCTATATTGCATCATCTTTTTTTGCGGGGTAGAAAAGACTCGGGCGGGGGGCGCCCACATCGTTGGGTTGGCGGGCTCATGGAGTTTTAGTCGCTATGAATCACTTCGACGGAAAGCGTCGCTCATTTTCGAGCTCGCATTTTACAAGAACTCTCGTTCATATATTGCTATTAGGCGACTATATTGTGCTGAATATGGACTACGGCGAATTAATGAAGCTCCGAGTGCTAATTTAATTAAAATATGGGTAAAGCGTTTTGAAGAGACCGGTTCAACATTTAAACCACAAGCAAATGGTCGCCCAAGAACATCTAGGACCGAAGACTATGTTGAGAGAGTTATGGAGTCAGTACGAGGAAATCCACAAATGTCGACTCGCAAGAGATCGTCTGTCTTGCAATTATCGCGACGAAGTTTGCAACGAATTTTAAAATTATTGGATCTTAAACTGCATCCATATAAGCTGCACTTAACACAGGAATTGAAAGAGTCTGTCTTCATAGCAAGGCTCGCATTTGCTAATGAAATGCTTAATCGATTTTCCAATTTTGACAGTATCCTTTTCTCGGGCGAGGCTCATTTCCTTATGAATGGGTTCGTAAACCGTCAAAATTGTCGTTACTGGAACAGTGAAAATCCCAAAATCAAACACCAGAAACCATTGCATAGTCCTAAAGTGACAGTATGGGCAGCAATCTCTGGCAGAGGAATAATTGGTCCTTTTTTCTTCGAAAATGCGCGGAGCCAAAACGTCATGGTTAATACGGAACGCTATGTTGAGATGTTGAACGGATTTGGATTGGCTCCAGACATTGAAAGTTCAAGAATAGTGAATTCCAGAATTTGGTTCCAACAAGATGGAGCTACCTTTCACACATCAAATGACTCCATGGCGGTGGTGAAGCGGATGTTCACTGGCAGACTGATTTCGAAAAGAGGTGATATCCCATGGCCCCCACGTAGTCCAGACTTGACGCCTCTTGACTTTTTTTGTGGGGATACCTCAAACACAAAGTCTACAGTAATAATCCAAGAAACATCGTTCAGCTCAAGGAGAACATCCGTGGTGAAATGGCAGCCATTGCACCAGTATTACTGAAGAAAGTTTTCAATAATTTCCGTTTGCGGTTAGAGGAGTGCCGTCGTAGAGAGGGTCACCATTTAGATGATGTTATTTTTAAAAAAATAAACTCCATTTATCACTCTACAATGCCTTAGATTTATTTTAACCATACCTTTTGTATTAATTTTTTAATCTATTTTTAAAATGTGCACGTTCTATTGCGCCACCCTGTAGAACGTATTTTTAGATATAACGTGATTTTGATTTGTTGAAATTTACTGAACAATAGACTTAAGACACGAACATATGTAGTAGCTGCAACACAGAGTAATACTAATTTATTGTAAACATATTGAAATAGGAATTTGAATAGTTGTATTATGATGATCATTGAAATAGAAACAAGTTTTCTAATATTCAGGATATCACACTGCAAAGCTCGGAAATATTTTCGATATGCAATGTACTGAATTAAGAAAAATTTCAATATCATATGGAGCTATAATTAACACTCATTTTAAGTCTGCCGAATTTTAAAAATACACATTGAATTCTTGATGAATTCTTAAATTGTATTTATTACCAAAAATGTATTCATTAATATTCCAAAAAATATCTAAAAAAGATACACATTGAATTCTATGGGGTGGCGCATAAGTAACGCTAAAATTTGATTAGTGAATACATTTTTTGTTTAAGTCTTTTTTCGTCTCTTTACACAATACCCGAATGCGTCACCGAAATTTGGATTTACAGAATGAACCACCTTAGATTCGATTACAGCAATATTTGAAGGAAATAATCTTAAAAAAAGTGTATATAGACTCCATATCCATTCACCATCTCAACTGTGAGAAAAATTTTGACAGATTTAGGCCTAAACTGCAGCTTTGAGAATCAACTAATAGCTTAGATGACCCACTTATATCAGGTCTATATCAATATATGGACCGATATTGCACTTTTTGCTGTAGTGTTTGGTAGCTGTTAAAGTAATGCTTAACCGTCTATAGGTATATATACGGGGGTCTATACGGAAACATTGTATTTGTACGAGGTGTGTTAAAAAAATAAGTTGAATTTTCAAATTTCGTGGGCTACATACGAATGTACGCAATACCTTCGATTATTATTATTTTTTACGTTGGTACACTTGTCTCGAAGACATGTTGACGGTTTTATCGATACGGCATGTTTAGTTTGTTTGCGAGAGGCATAAATAAGACAAGTGTTTTGCGTGTTTGGCGATTTTCGACTATTGAAAAAAGGGATCAAAGAAGTTGCATAAAATTTTGTGTAAAAAATAGAATTAAGTGCTCAAAAACACTTGAAATGTTCACAGTGGCATGCGGTGTCATGGCGGAGTCAAAACCAGGTTTACAAGTAGTATAAGCTTTTCACAGAAGGCCGAGAAGATGTGAATGACACCCCAGCACTCTGGACACCCCAGCATATCAACAACCGATGAAAATGTTGAGGAAGTGAAGAAAATTGTTATGGAGAATCGTCAAACCACAATTAAAGAAGTTACTGTGGATGTCGCCATATCGGTTGGCTCATGCCGTGCAATATTTTCGGAAATTTTGGGCATGAAGCGTATGGCAGCGAAGTTCGTTCCAAAATTGCTAAATTTTGACCAAAAACAACGTCGATTGAGCATCGCTCAGGAATTGTAGAATGACGTCAACGATGATCCAGATTTGCTTAAAAGGGTCATAACTTGTGACGAAACATGGGTATGTGGTTATGAGAACGAAACTAAATCCTAATCGTCCCAACGGAAGAGTCCAGGAGAGTTAAGACCAAAAAAAGCACGCCAATTTCAGTTAAATATCAAGGTTTTGCTCACTGTGTTCTCCGATTACCATGGCATAGTGCATCAGGAGGTCTTACCACAAGGTCGTACGGTAAATAAGGAGTATTACCTTGAAGTTATGCGCTGTTTGCGTGCGGCAACACGAATAAAACGCCCGGAATTGTGGAGAGGAATATCATGGCTTTTGCATCATGATAATGCTCATTCATCTTTGATTGTGAGAGATTATTTGGCCAAAAACAACACCGTTATCATGCCTTAGCCACCGTGTTCACCAGATTTGGCCCCCTGCGACTTTTTTCCTGTTCCCAAGATTGAAGAGACCCATGAAAGGACGACGTTTTGCGACGATTGAGGAGGTAAAAACCGAATCGCTGAGAGAACTCAAGGACATACCAAAAAGTGCGTATCAGAACTGCTTCAAGGATTGGAAACAACGCTGGCTCAACTGTATTACATCTGAGGGGGACTACTTTGAAGGAGATAAAATAGAAATTGATAAATAAATAAATATTTGTTGGGAAAAATTAAAATGCACCTTATTTTTTGAACATACCTCGTATATCAAAGCGTGGATTGATTTCAATTTTCAAGTGTTCGCCTGTCTAACAATCAAAGTAGGTGTGCTAGATTTTATTAAAATTGGTGTACAAGTAAAATCTGTATCATATTTGCAAGAATTTATGAATAAAAAGATGGACATTTTAAAATTGAATCAGTTCGTAGTTCTGAGTCTGTTTGTTATTTATATTTAATACTAAACGAGAAATGTTTATAGTCCTAATTCTGTCTAACTATCATAATTGGTGATCCACTTTTTAAAGACTTCATTAAAGTAAAAATCGTGGAAATAATTTCAGATTTTATAATAATAGTTCCAAATATAGTAATTAAATCATCAAAAGTGTGACGTTTAGATCAGTTTAAATTGAAATCTTTTGATACAGTTTGATATGGTGGTGGTCGGATTTAATCGTCTAGCTGTTATTTTGCTCAAAATCTCCTAAAAAGTTAATTGTATTTAAGAACATATTGAAAGTTTTGGACAGAAAGTTATTGTAACAGAAACAAATGGTTTATGGGCGGCCATTAGGAAACCCGAAATATTGTGGCAATAAAAGGCAGGAATCTTTAAATTTAATTGGAAATATTGACATTGATTTTTTTGCTTTTCGTTAATACGTGTGCAGAAACTATATTTATATTTGTTCGTAAAGGGTGATTTTTTGTCGTAGTTTTTTTTCTAAAGTCGAAAAGGAGACTCAAATTTGCATCATATGTTAAATTATTTTATTGGAATTGATAAATTGGTCTCTGCCATTTAATTTTTAAAGATAATTTCATGTAAATGTTGTCTGCGGCTCCGTCTCAAAATGTCAATTCGGAAGGTCCAATGTTTCGAGCATTTTGACCTGTATTCCACGAATAACGCGTGTTATGTTGTCTTGTAAGGCTTCAATAGTGTTCAGGTTGTCCACATAGACTACCCCACAAGAAATAATCAAGAGGCGTTAAATCGCAATATCTTGGGGGCCAAATCACAGGGCCAAATCGAGAGATAAGCTGCTCACCAAATTCTTCCCTCAACATATTAATTGTTTCACGAGTAGTGTGGCATGTTGCACCATCTTGATGAAACCATATGTCAGCCAAGTTCAACTCAGCCAATTGGGGCAAAAAAAAAAATTCCTTGTGGTTGCGTAACACTTACCCAATCGCTGAGAACGGCGGCGAATTGACATTTCACAATCGTCATTAACACCGGCCGCTACGGCTGCAATATTTTCCTTGGTACGCACTCTATGCATGAGATTTGATGGTTTTATGTCCCTAAAAGTAAATCTGGTGCGAAATTTGTAGATATCAGCACGAATTGTTGATTCAGCAAGTCGAATTTGCCGACCATAAATGGTCGTATCAAACGATGCACATTTATTACAGAGCACGAATTTTTATAATAAATTTCAACGATTTGCAATCGTTGATCGTTTGTTAGTCTTTCCATGATGAAATGGCAGAGTATACTGTACACTTTTCACTTTCACAGATGATGTTTGGACGCCATTACCAACCAGTGCTGCCAACCTGAAAAACTTAAATCTTAAAAAATCACCCTATATTAGAAAGAATTTGTACTACATTTAGAACCACTTTAGCACAAATATTATTTTATACATTAATTTGCCTCACTTCGCATTTGAATTAGTAATCCGGTATCTTTGTTTGAATTTATAATCTAACAGTTTTGAAAATGTTTAAATATTGACAAATTCACATATCACGTTAATTACTAAAAAACCACAGCGAGGTATTGTTTATTTATGTCTGTAATATTGCTTATTTGGACTAAATTGCTAAAATATTTCATATTAAACAGGGTTAATGTCAAAGAAATAAGACGCAATAATCATTTGTCATGTATTTATTTTCTTGTTTTAAATTATTTATTTTAAATTTATATATATATATATTTATATATTTTAAATTTAAATTATTGTACTTTTTTATAGGAGGGGTACCGTTAATGGCCATGTTCAATGGAAGTTATGATTCATTTATCGATGTTAGAATTAAAATGAAATTAATGAAAGTCAAAATGTAAGAATATTCATCAATGTGGGCGCAAACGTTTACGTATAGAATTGACAATTATATGAAAGTATAAGATATCAATTCCATTTTGCAAATAATTTAGCTTTCAGTTGATGCTGTTTAATTCAATTTGAATCGTGTGGACAGTTTGTACATCTTAAGCTTACTTTAAGCAATTTCGATATATCGAGGATATCTGGTACAGAACTGTATGCAATTTATTCTTTCCAGCTCCTTAATTTCTGCTGCAATGGCATTAGAACACTTCAACAACGGTTACAGCTACCGCGGTAATTGTTTCGGTAAATAAATTTGACGAGTTTACTTTACGAAAATTGGAATGAAAACTTAAAACTTAAAAATGAAAATCAGTTAATGCTGTGACTACTTCAACTAACTTTCATGAACGTTTCTGTTTCGTACGCTCAAGATCGCCCATTTTATTTAGGTAATAAAACTGAACACCCAAATAGCAAGTACGAGTATAAATAGCACTTACCTGTTCTCGTCGCAAAAATGTCGCTAAACGGATATTCGATAAGTGTTCAGTTTGTAAAATTATTTTGGAAAGATAGACCTATTTTCGAATTTACGCCGGATGAATCCAATGTTTATTATATATAAGAGAAGTAAATCCGAATATTTCGATGTTTTTAGAAAATGAAAAGGGAACATTTGTTGTTGTTGATTTTTCATACATTTTATGAAAAAAGTGCCGGAAATTCGTCAATAATTTATGCAATATATGTATTATTGATTCAAAAGCACTGTATCGCTTTCAAAGAAAGTGCTTTTGGTTTTAGGAGGAGAAAAAATCAGTCGATACAATGCTATTTTGATGACATGTTAAAAATCATAGGCTTGTGCGATGGTACGTAATCGTAGTACAAATAAATCTGAACTTTTTCGATGAATAGCTCAAAATTCGTACATTTACAATTGTCGAGCTATTAACAAAATGCAAATTCTGGAGAAGAAGTAAAATAAGTCGACACAAATCACTATCCTTCTTCAATCCGTGATATTAATTTCCGACAATGTTTCGAAAACTTTATAAATCCTACAAAAATTGCACTATTGTGATATTCTGCGTCGCTCGTTAAGTCCATTGTGGAAAGTTTTTCCCGTTGAAATATTTTGGCCTCTACGAAACTGACTATGTTGATGTCGGCATACAACTCTTTATTCGCAGGATGCCGATATCCTTCGCTAACGATGATAGGTCCATATACCACACAGTCAAGAAATTGGATGACCTAACAGAAAAGACACAAAAAAGTTGGGAAAAATTATAATTATTTTTCAGCATAATCTTCATTTAGCTCGATACATTTTTCCAGCGATGTTCAATAGCTTCTATACCCTGTTTTGTAGTAAGAACAGTCAAACTCCTTAGAATAGTGATCAACCGCACATTTCACCTCTTCGTTGCTGACAAATCTTTTACCAACGAGCCAATTTTTCAAGTTTGGAAATAGAAAATAGTCCGAGGAAGCTAAATCTGGCGATTAAGGTATGTGATGAAGTAATTCGAACTTTAATTCATTAATTGTGGCCATCGCACTAGTGGATGCGTGAACTGGATCATTATCTTGATGAATAATTTCATCACCTAAACGATGCAATAAATTAGGATAAGCCGATGATGGTTTTTTCTGCGAAACTCAAAAAACAGATGCCATGACCTTGCCTGCAGATGGAACCGTCTTCACCTTCTTTGCACACGATTCCAAATTCCATTCCAGTCCACTGCTTTGACTGTTTTTATATCTCAGGTGTGAAGTGGCGGACCCGTGTCTCATCCATAGTTATAAATCGACTCAAAAATTCGATTTTATTGCGGTGAAACACACCATCGCCAAACACTCTACTGAGCCATCTTTGCAACGCTGTTTTTGCTCTAATGAAAACAAGTGAGGCATTCATATTGCGCACAGTTTTCTCGGCTTCAAATTTTCGCTCAATATACGATGTACTCGTAGCACTTCTTGAAATGGCTATCATTTCAACTAGCTCACGCACCTTCAGCCGACTATCATTCAATACCAGTTTGTGGATTTTCTTAGCCGTGTCTGGCGTGGACAATTCAATTGGTCGACCACTGCTCTGTTCGTTTCAGGAGCTTGTACGGCTTCGTTTAAACTCCGCTACCCAATATTTTACAGTTGTAAACGAAGGAGCAGACTATCTCATATTGCGGAGTAGGATCTAGCTTGGCTTTTGTATTGGATGGACTGAGACGTTTTAAATGAAAATATTGAATTACATAACAGTGACCAATTTTTTTCCATGTTTACAAATTCTGTGAGATCATTCGCTTTTGATGGTACAAATAAAAATACTAAACAACGTGGCGCCTTGAAATTTAAAACATATGTTTTAAGGTTTACCGAAACAATTTTTTTCAAACTACTGGCACCATCTATATGTCTGGTCGGCTAGTTTTGGAACCGCCCTTGTATTCTTTGGTAGTTTTGTTTTCATCCAAGGCAGCCGAAATTGATTCATCCGCTTACTACTGTTGAATATTTTTTCATAAAGAAACGACTTTGTTATTAAACAGCTTATAGCGTTTCTTACTTTTCGGCCAATGATATCTATACTCGTATACAAAACATCATTCTGGCTGGATAGTGGGTAATTTACGGCATCGTCAATAGTTAATGTGATTTTTTCATTTGTGGAACTTATAACTTATAGGGAAATTTATTTAAAAAATTTACTCTTTGTTGTCCTTATAGGAGGAGAATCCTTTGCCTGTGAGCAGTTTTTTATGCCCAAGTGCGGATTTGAAGTTAGTAGCTATCGAATATACGATATGTATGTATCTCCACATAATGTCAGAAAAATCGGGATTGGAGACAATTTGTTGTAGCTGTTGAGAGGAAAGTAGCTCTCTTCCTATTTGGTGCTAGGTTACATAGGTTTATTCACTCTTCTTAATGTCGTATTATACCTATATGTACGTTGCCAGCAACCTGGTGTGATCACAATGATTAAATAATCAATCTGAACAGATTCACAGATCAGAGATATCTTTGAGTTAGGATATATGTATGTCGTCTTCTGTTGGTATAGTCGCACAAGTCAGCATAATTAAGAAATACCAGTTCGTCTTAACACGGATTGCGGCTAATTAGCGAGAGAAGGTGTTCAAATCTCTTATCCACTACAAATCCATATTCAGACTAGTGTATTTATGTACTGGCATGTTAGGTGTAGTAGATGTCATAGTTTTTGCGTCGAATGGTCAAGGACATTCGCCATTCTAACAGAGCTGGAAACAGTACATAAGAGCGAATTAAAGAACTACTTGTCACGTCGATGAATGTTGTCTCCATTCCGTATTATTTTACTATATTTCTTTGTACAGGGTGGCGCAATAGAACATGCATATTGCATCATCTTTGTTAGCGGTGTAGAAAAAGCGCGGGCGGGGGGGCGCCTACATCGTTGGGTTGGCGGGCTCATGGAGTTTTAGTCGCTATGAATCACTTCGACGGGAAGCGTCGCGCATTTTGCGTGCGCGCATTTTACGAGAACTCTCGTTCATATATTGCTACTAAGCGACTATATTGTGCTGAATATGAACTATGGCGAATTAGTGAAGCTCCGAGTGCTAATTTAATTAAAATATGGGTAAAGCGTTTTGAAGAGACCACAAGCAAATGGTCGCCCAAGAACATCTAGGACCGAAGACAATGTTGAGAGAGTTATGGAGTCAGTACGAGGAAATCCACAAATGTCGACTCGCAAGAGATCGTCTGTCTTACAATTATCGCGACGAAGTTTGCAACGAATTTTAACATTGGATCTTAAACTGCATCCATATAAGCTGCAATTAACACAAGAATTGAAAGAGTCTGACTTAATAGCAAGGCTCGCATTTGCTAATGAAATGCTTAATCGATTTTCCAATTTTGACAATATCCTTTTCTCTGACGGGGCTCATTTCCTTAGGAACGGGTTCGTAAACCGTCAAAATCAAATCAATCAAACACCAGAAACCATTGCATAGTCCTAAAGTGACAGTATGGGCAGCAATCTCTGGCAGAGAAATAATTGGTCCTTTTTTCATCGAAAATGCGCGGGGCCAAAACGTCACGGTTAATACGGAACGCCATGTTGAGATGTTGGACGGATTTTTGGCTCCAGAAATTGAAAGTTCAAGAATAGTGAATTCCTGAACTTGGTTCCAACAAGATGGAGCTACCTGTCACACATCAAATGACTCCATGGCGGTGGTGAAGCAGATGTTCCCTGGCAGATTGATTTCGAAAAGAGGTGATATCCCATGGCCACCATGTAGTCCAGACTTGACACCTCTTGACTTTTTTTTGTGGGGATACCTTCAGCTTCAGCTCAAGGAGAATATCGGTGGTGAAATGGCAGCCATTACACCAGTATTACTGAAGAAACTTTTCAATAATTATCGTTTGCGGTTAGAGGAGTGCCGTCGTAGAGAGGGTCACTATTTAGGTGATGTTATTTTTAAAAAATAAACTCCATTTATTACTCTACAATGCCCAAGATTTATTTTAACCATACCTTTTGTATTTATTTTTTAATCTATTTTTTAAATATGCACGTTCTATTGCGCCATCCCGTATTTTTGCTGTCGATATATAATTGAAGAAACATAGGGAAGACCAATCATCAGTAATTTTCGTCCTTATATTAGCCATTGACCCTGACATTCGCCACGTATGAGTTACTGCGGAAGCCTGTGACTCTGAATGAGATATGAGTTCTACTTCACATTACTGTTGTTTATTTTGCAACTATTTGGCTTTTCGAGGAAATCTCTGCACTTTTCTTAATAGTGGATTTTGACTTCGCATTTTAGTTAATTCTAATAAACTCAGTGATCCCAAATGCGGCTTAAGAGTTCCTTAATATATTAGCAAGTTGTTGATTATTCTATATTTCTGCTAATTGAGCTTCATTTTTGCGGCTATTATTCAATAACTCAATAATATTCTAGAATTTTATAACCTAACCATCAGACAGACATTTGCCATTATTTTTCAAATACTTTCCAACGTCATAGTAGCTGCTTGATTGTATTTAGAATATGGTCATTTAACCATTTTAAGAAAATTTGTCCTCAATATTTGCTTATTTATACACTGATGACTAAATATTCTAAGTATTCTTTTCATTAGTGCGCGTCATTTGCAATAAGTTGAAGAACCTGTAATGTCTTCGACTTTGATTGTACAAGTAATGATTTTATGGAGTGGCAATAAAAAACAAAAATAGAAGTTTTAAACCCATTCGCTATGTCATAATAATATAGAAATAATTCGATAGTTGGGAATAGCAAATGATTTTTGTTTAACTTCCCGCGCGAAATGAATGCTATGATTTTCATCACGCATTGCAATTTAGATATTTAAACTTATTTTAGTATGCAGAACATAAAATTTTTAAATACTGGTCATAATATACAATACCAAGCAGGTGTAAATGAAAATGCTTTTAGTTTTTGCTTTTAAATGCTTCTAACATAAAACAGAATAAGGTGTGTTATTGTTTTGCTGAATTTGGGGTGGTTGGCATCTACTTAAAACTCATTATAAAGACAATTGGATTTATTGAGAGTTAAGATTGACAATTTGTGCTTGAGCGCCTTGTCGGCCGAGATTCGAAGGCTATTAAAAAAATATTGTTTTTGGAATGATTTGATAAGTTTAAATTCTGGAAATTATGATTTTAAGGATCTGGAGAAATATCAAGTATTTAGGCTAACCGGTCCAGGGCATTAATTTTAATTAATTTTGTTGATTTACCCTTTAAAGGAGATAAGATAGATTTTAATGAAAGGTTTTCTGTGGTAATATGTGTTAAATACGTACCTTCTATGGGAGATATTAGAAAGAGCTTAGTCCTTTTTAATTCTTTCATGTTAGTGATATTTTCAAATTGGACTAAGAATTATAACACAGTATACTAGAGAAAGTCTAAGTCTGTCAAATAGAAATCACAGAAGAAGGATTACTTTTCCGGTAAATTAGTAAATTTATAAATATAGTAAACTCTCAATTACCGATCATAATCTGGCATAATATAGAGATGTCTTACGTTTTATGAAGTTTCGTAGAGATTTACGATAGATATTGTGTGTCCCAGGCACAATAGATAGGTGCATTTGGTCAAGACATACCTGAATAAGGTACTATTTATCCATTTAGTGGTTTCAAAACCGCCAATCTGGCAATGCTGTTAAATATCTGTCATCTGAATTGTTATTTATTTAGTGAAACGTTTGTCATTTACGAACATGGATCGTTTGATAACCGAAGAACGCGTACAAATAGTTAAAACTTAGTACAAATGTAGTGATTCAAACGTAGGCTTTCAATCTAATAGCGATGAAGCTCATTTCTCACTTCATGGTTACGTCAACAAGCAAAATTGTTGCATATGGATCTGGGAGAACACAGAAGTGATAATGAAAAAGCCATTGCATTCAGAAAAATTAGCTTTTTGGTGCGCATTATGGTCTGGGGGTGTCATTGGGCCGTATTGTTGTCGAAAACTACCTCAAACGGATCCACTTCTGCAACCAATCCAGAGGTGGCCATTTAAATTGTATTGAATTTCGTACATAATGACAATGTCCTGTCCAAGCATTATAACGAAATAAAAGTTTCATCGAAATCATAGCTTCATGTGTGTTTTATTTAACTTTACTTTTGAAACCGAAAAGTGGATAACCCTATAGAACTAAATCATAAGCCAGAACAAAGCAACGTGAGGCAACTTCAAGTAAATCAATGTCAGAAATATTCGTATATGTTAACGACTTGGTTAAATATTATTGAAATCGTCATATTACGATATCTTTGCAATTATATGCAGTATTTTTTTATACTTTTAGTTCATATTTGGGATTCGGAATCTACTGACACCTTTCCTTCCTAGTTTTCACAGTGTTTCATTAACCAGTTCATTCTTATTGTCATCGTTCTAAGGTGTCGTCGTCGAAGACTTTTAGTGCTGGTGAGTTTGGGTTCATGCACAAAAATACGACCCACCAACGCAATCGTTATATTTTGCTGCGGCTGAGTCCGCATACAGCTCTTATGGGCCATGGTTTATATTACGCCTATACCTTCTCTAACGATGATTGAACCTGATTTGTAGTATTCTGCGTCATTACCAAAAAAGTTAAAACTAACATCTAGTACATTTGGGTTCGTCATTAAACCGCTTACTGAGCCCATAATAACGTCTATTCGTAAACACTACTTTTCCCGTAATGTACAGGTGGGCATCCGTTAGATGCATTCGCGGCGGATCCGTATCATCACAGTTAATTTAATTTGTTGGGACAAATAATTTGCGTTTCTCCTCGTTTACTAGTAGACGCCTTTTTGTTGATTCCTTTTCAATGCATGAGAAGGCTGTAGTGACATCTTGCCGTTTTCTGCGAATGATGTCTATATTATTAGCATATGAATTTGGCACATAGGTTTTGTTAAAAATTGTACTAGTTTTGTTAACTCCAGCTTCTCCCAAAATCATCTTCAGCAGTATGTTAGAGAGGCCGCATGATAGGCTGTCGCCCTGTCTAAGCCCTGGTTCAAGATTATTTCCCATCTTTACTGCAGAGTACGTATCATTCATTATCATCTTACAAAGATTTATAAGATTCACAGGAAAACCAAGTA
Organism: Philornis downsi; assembly: GCA_019455685.1. Lineage (NCBI taxonomy): Eukaryota > Metazoa > Arthropoda > Insecta > Diptera > Muscidae > Philornis > Philornis downsi. The sequence goes on from JAHXMU010015341.1 coordinate 13,334, forward strand.
TTCCGTGGTCTCGCACAGTTTTTGCCAGACTGTTGAACTGTCGATTTCAGCTTCATAATCAATTATACGAGGTGTGTTAAAAAAAATAAGGGGAGTTTTCAAATTTCGCGAGCTACGTACATTCGACTTTCGATTATAATTCGTTTTTATGTTGGTACACTAGTCTCGAAGCTATGTTGACGGATTTATCCATATAGCATGTTTAGTTTCTTTGTGAGAGGCATAAATAAGACAAGTGTTTTACGGACAGAATCTTATAAGCGTTAGGAAAGAGATAGATAAACAGATAAGTACAACAGTATAGTGTTTTTTTGAATACAGGATATAAATTCCAATTAATAAATAGAAATTGATGCATGCTGATTATTTTATTATCGTCTTGAACAGCCTGCTGGCAGGCCGTTATCATAGTCTGATTTGTGATGCTGTAATTATGATCTCGCTTTGGCTGCCTATTCGATAGTGTTCGCCATATTCAGTAATTGGTATGATTATTTCACTTGGGCTGCCATCTAGAACTTATGTGTCTCTCACTGAAAATACATTACACTCTAGTCTTTACTTCAGATCTTTTCTTTTCTATTCCTGTATCATTCTATTTTCTTAAACTTCCACCTTTCCACAATTGTTTCTTCTGCCCAGAAAGTAGTCAAGCGTTCTCCAATGACATGCGTTACAATTGCCTACATCGTGGCCGTGTATGAACTATCCGTTTCCTCAGGCACTATGCGATATTCATCATCGTAGAAGAGGTTATCTGAACGCGGCTTTTAGATAAAATTCTTAATATTCTGCCGTCTTGTGTTAGGAACATCATTTGCTGTAGGAATTAAGACAGATTTGCGGAGTGTTTTCTGGATATTTCAGACAAATAGATTGCTTTTACTACAATGTTATGCGCCGTATGGAAAGAAAGCCGGTATGAATCCACTATTGAAGATGTTGGTGGGTATACTGAATTTTGTGTCAGATTTTGTTTCAACAGTCCAACATCTTCTCTTCCTATTTTTGCACTAAAATTTCCCATAACAATTTAAATGTCGTGATAAAGGCATCGGTCATACAATTCTTCTACTCATTCATATAACATATTTTTAATTTTTCTTTGTCTCGGACATAAATCAGCGAAATAAGAAAAATATTTCGACTTGATGCGGATATTGGTGATATGGTTACTTATGGGACTGAATCGCGAGCCATGATGTCTAAGTCTAATACACATAACAAAATCGAATGCGAACGCATGGTTATCTGCGTGGGAGCTGTATTGCCTGTCACACTTTTTGCTCCGAATATACCCTTGTATTATCCATCGCGCCTTCTGAATGCCAGCTTTACTTTTGCGAAGGACAGGAACACTTTCTCTTTAAAGAAAGGTGGTTCTCCTTAAATAATGATGCTTATAACGTTTGCGGGGACCGTTGACTGCGTCCGTTTCTTTCCCTCTGATACATAAGTTTTCTTTCTGCAACAGATATTACTTACATGTCTAAGTGCATCGTTATTAGTATGTCATTTAGATTCCTCAAACTAGTCGCCTTATTTCTCTTGCTCTGAAGTGAATAACGTTTAGAGATCCTAAATTGGAATTTCTCCAATTTTCCATGTCATGAACTATGAGGCGGGTACTCAGAATCTATGTAAAACTCTTGTTTAGCTTAAGGTAAACATGTTTTTGGTTATACGAGGGCGGTTCCAAAACTAGCGACCTAACAAAGAAACCACAAAAACAATTGGGAAAAATGTTCTTTATTTTCCAAATCAATCTCGTTTGCGTGATGAAGCAATTCAAACTTTAAATCATTTATTTTGGCAATCGCAATATGTGTAAGCGAAGAGTTCTAATTCTGACTTTCTTTTTTTTCAGACATTTTCTATTGGACCAAATTTGTATATACGCAAAGGCATTATACGAAGCTTACTATGGTATGTACTGTAATGGAATAATAACATTTTTGAAAACCTTCATATTTACAAATTTCAAGGTTAATTTTTTTATACATTTACAAAGGCAGTCCGAAAATTAGCCTACCTGAAAAAGAAGATACAAAAAATTTGGAAAAATGTTTCGTTGTTTTTCAACATAATCACCTTTTAGCTCGATACACCAGCGGTATTCAATAGCTTCTATACCGTGTTTACTCGTATAGTAAGAACTACTCCTTAAAATAGCCATCAAACGCAGACTCCAACTCTTCATTGTTGTCAAATCTTTTACCACCGAGCCATTTTTTCAAGTTTCGAAATAGAAAATAGTCCGAGGGAGCTAAACCTGGCGAATAATCTGCGTAATGAAGCAACTCGAACTTTGATTCATTAGTTTTGGTCATCAAAACAGTGAATGTATGAACTGGAGCATTGTCTTGATGAAACAACACTTTCTTTTTCGCCAAATGTAGCCTCATTTACATAATTTCATCACTTAAACGATGCAATAAATTAGCATTAGTCGATGATGGTTTTTTGCTTTCTAGCAATAATCAATAATAATAATCCCATGCGAAACCCAAAAAAACAGATGCCATGACCTCGCCCGTAGATGGAATCGTCTTCGCCTTCTTTGGACACGATTCTCCCATTCCATTCCACTACTCTGACTGTTCCTTCATCTCAGGTGTGAAGTGCTGGACTCATTGTTATGAATCGACGCATAAATTGGGCTTTATTGCGGTGAAACATCGTCATCGCCTAACACTCTTCTGGAACACCTTCACGATGCGGTTTTTTCTCAACTGAAAGCAAGTGCGGCACCCATCTTGCGCACAGCTTTGCCATCTTAAAATCTTCGGTCAATATACGATGTAAGAAACTTTTTGAAATGCCTATTATTTGAGCTAG
>JAHXMU010015342.1:0-16260 GCA_019455685.1 Philornis downsi
AAACGAAATGTTGAGTGGAAAATGGGTAATAACACTGTAATGACTGATTTGAAAGCAAATTTAAAAAGGAATGTTAATGGAAACACCGACGACCTTTTCTACACTACGTTGTAGTATTCTGCACTACAATTCAGTTGGTATACATAGATAAGGCCATTGCGGTTTGATTCCAAATTTGATAACTGGTATTTTATTGGTTTTTGCTGAGCTTTGCAGACACAGACGTTGGAAAATCCTACTAGTCACCAAATTTGGGTAGTTATGTCATCTTACTTGAATATTTGAAAAAATGAGTCACAGCGTCCGCAGCATACAGGAGAACGGAAATTGAATCGCTTGTATTGGGAGACTACAATTTAACATAACCAATACAGAAAGGTGAACTGACCTAAATGTACTTTCACTCGATGGCAAAAGTGTGAGGAGTACCGGGAGATTTGTAAAAATAGACAGGTTCATGTCAAACATTTTCTGAATTAAAACACAATTAAAGAACCAGCATTCAAATTTCTGAAGTCCTCCGTTTAGAAATTTACATTTGCAGAGCTAAGTTTATTAGTTCGCCTGAAGCTAGCTAATTTATACCAAATTCAGTGAAATTGAATGAAAATTATGAGCCCAAGGATATATGAGTTATACTGCGTTATTTGCCAAGCAGCTACTAAAGGGACTGTGGTTAGCCAAGTGATTTTGCTAAAGATTTACCAAGCATTATAAAGTCTACAACGGACAAAAATGGCACACAAACTCAACGCAATTAGGAAACCAAAATAGTTTCTCCGAGTATGGAAAATTACATTGCCGTGCAAAGCGGATAGGTTCACCTGAAGTGTCACGCCCCTTTAAACATTCTTTTTATACGCTGTCATGCAGTGTTTTTCGTCCGTTCAATTCAAGGAAATATGTTAATTGGAAGCACATTTGACCCATTTGCTTAATGTTACAGAATACAAATTATTACCTAAATTAACGCCAATATAAGCCGCTTTTTATATCCACCTCCTGCTGCAGCAATAACGTAGACTTCTAATGTATCAATAACATCGATGATCGAAATCACGTCCCCAACATCGCTTCCCGCTTCCCCCTTTCCTTTCCTTGCAAAAAAATATTATTTCAAATTTCACAGTCATTGTTTTATATGGTATTTTAGTGCTAAAAGTCAGCATAGTACCAGACTTAAGCTGGATATTACGTTTCTTTTACAAGGGAAAAATTCTACGAGACATTGTTTTCTCGTGAAAAATTTGGCGGCCTCGGCCACTTTTTTGTGTTAGTTTCTAATACTGAACAATTTTTTCGCATGTTCAATACGATTTCTGTAAGACATCTTAAAACACGATTTCTGTAAGACATCTTAAATAAAATCCACGAGGCATTATTGTCTTCTCGTGAAAAAATTTAGCGGCGTTGCCAACTTTTTTGTGTTGATTTTCAACAGTGAAATGAAAAGAACAAATCTTTTTGTGTATTCATTATGATATCTGTATAGTTTTGTGTCAAACTTTCAATATTCCAAAATCGCCTCTATACTCTTGTCGCCATTCAGGACGACCACTTAAGATCATTGGTACGAATATCCGGAAATCGTGCACCGCAGACGTTAAGTCAACTCTCGCATTTTTGACGCAGAGACGTCGAAAGAAATGCTGACACATCTCACCACTGAATTTTGTTCCTCCTTTGTAATCTCCCGTCATGACTGACATCTTTTTATACTATCGCTCGAATCAATGAAGGCATCATGTTAAATCACATGTTGATTTGATACGAAATTTCATCTAGAGCCAATATTTCCAAACGTCTTCTTAGGAGATTGAAGTAATCCATTGCATTTAGAATACATGATGGCAAAAATTATTCCCATATCGTCAAAAGAAGAAAATCGCTGAAATACCAATATGTTTTTAAATCGGAAACAAAGCCCCCAATCGCCAAAACAAAGGGAAAAATTCCACGAGACATTGTTTTCTCGTGAAAAATTTGGGGGCGTCGGCCATTTTTTGTGTTCTAATACTGCAATTAGAAGAACATTTTTTTTGCGTGTTCAATACGATTTCTGTAAGACATCTTAAACAAATTCAACGAGACATTATTGTCTCCTCGTGAAAAAATTTAGCGGTGTTGCCAACTTTTTTGTGTTGGTTTTCAACAGTGAAATGAAAGGAACAAATCTTTTTGCATGTTCATTATGATATCTGTATAGTTTTGTGTCAAACTTTCAATATTCTAAATGTTTTTAATTCGGAAACAAAGCCCCCTAAAAAAGAAATTTTGAACTTCCGATGGAGGTGTAAATACCATGTGATAATTTCAATGTTTCATCAAAAATTTCAAGAGATTGACGAAAACAAAAAATATGATTCCAAATTCAAAGTGTTCGATAGAATTTTGATTTTGTGCTATTTTGGGCAATTAGATGCTCATATTTTTGAATTGTACACATATTTATGATATAGAGATCTTTTTAATACAACAATTTTGGAAAAATATTTCACATTGGTATGGTATTGCTATCCAAATCCTCTTTTCGGTGCCCCAAGCACTCATTTTAATACATCTAAATAGTAACCTGCCAAATAGGAAAAATAAGATAAGTCGATTACTCACATAGAATAGAAATTATTGTGTTTGTTGCACAATTCGTGTGCCACCCTGTATTTAATTTGTTGGGGTATAGTTACATACTGCCGGCGTGGCATGATAGTACGCAACCACTGTGTATTTAACTGTAAGCCCCATCCTCTATAAAAGTACATCCTTAAAGCGGCGAGGTGACAGCCGTTGTGTCTAACGAACACTTCGAGTAGTCGAGTGATCAATCGACAAGTCTAGTAGAAACTTTCTAAACTCACAAAATGTTTTTGTTTTCTGGATAGTGTACAAAAGAACGCATGTGATCAAGTAGTTATTTCCAAATTGAAAATGTCTATTAGTAATTGGTTGGTGTAACAGTCACTTCAGCAATCACCCACAAAGATGACGCTTTTCGGACTCCGTGAAAAATCCATCTTCAGATTCCATTGTGACATAATCGATGCTGTTGGTACATCAATTGTATGCATTTATATGTACTTATAAGCAGATTATGCATATGTGTAGTAGATATCACCCGAAAATGCTCAGCTTTTGATTCATTGACTCAAGTTCAGCATCGTCGTTAAGCAGTAGGAGCCGTTGAGTGAGTCTAAAAATATAGAACGTGTAATATCATTGAATGTGGGAAGCTCCACATATCCACTTCTTGAAATGAAAGAGACATTTTTTATTGTTTTATTTTAATCATAATATTGTTCGTCCAATTTTCCTCTTTTGTCCCCGTCATATCATCAAATCAAACTCCTTGTTGTTCACTACGACTTCAGTCATTCCATATTAAGTTCATATGAGTGAGTATAAATCTACATTGACGTTATATCTATCCAAGTGACTAACATTATTTCGATGACTCTACATTGACCTTATAAAGTTCCAAGTGAATAACACTAATTCGTACTACATCTCTCCTCATACCCTGGCTTCTATGTTTCATATCCTTATCCGGTCATATTTTCTCCTTTACACACATGCACTTTCCACTTTTAGTTTCATGATGTGATTTCTGTTTCATATCCTTCCATCTGAAACCCTTCGAACCCATAAATATAATCTCTGCTATGATTTTGTTGTTGTTAAGATAATTAACTAATTTGGCATCATTAATTTTCTCTATGTGGCAGTTAGAAAATTAGTTGTTTTTGCTGCTGGTCGTGGTGGTGGTGGTGGTGGTGCTGCTGCTGCTGCTGCTGTTGCACTTGAGTCACATTACTTATGACTCTTATATGTTGTGTCATAGTGTGTTGAACATCAGTAACTGGAAGAGAGGGGGGTTTCCTTTTTGGCTCATATCTTTCGTAGTTGGCCGGATAATTAGTTGTGTCTCAACGTGCCTTGGCATGGCCATTTATCATTGATTACGATGGCGGTTGCAAGTTATAAAGAGGTCAGGGTTGTTGAAGAGTTTTCTTCGTGAGCGCGATTTTAATCTTGAAAGACGGCAGTGTGGGGGAAAACGTTTGCCTCGGCTACAGAACATATGAAAATATAATTAAGTCGATATGTGTGCGAAGAAATTTATAACTTGTGATAAATTGCTGTTATATCTGAGAAATTTATCATAAGCTTCTTGTGACCCAAAAAGTTAACAATAAATTGTAAGCATCTTTTGATGTAATTGCATATTTGCAAAGAATTTTATTGGTATGTATTTGGAAAGCAGAAATATTTTGTTTTCTATGGAGTTCTGAAATATAATGGTTAGAATTCCAGATCAGTATGAAATGAAGCAAAACTTGAGGAACTTTTATAAAGGGTGGCGCATAAGTAATGTCAACGGTGGCTATATTGAATGCCTTTTTGGGCATCATTTGGTTTTAACTCGTGAACCAATGGCATCTTATATGGGAAAAGATATGTAAAATTCTTTGCAAAGACAGCCTAGACATCTCTAACTGCTGAGGTCGTCGCCTGGTGGAAGTTTCGGAGTTTTCCTCAATACTTGCTTGCACTCGAGCTATCTTAACTTCATTTCGAGGTCTTCCAGCACGCGGAAGATCACAGACAACTCCTTATTGCCCAAAACGCTGACCCAATCGGTAAATTGTTGGAGCGCTAGGAGCATTTCGAACATGAAAGAAATTTTGATATGATCTGAATAATCGAATGCTGACTGTCAAAGTAAAATTTTCCCAAGTATTATTTAGTTGATTCTGTAAAGAGACGAAAAAAATGACTTAAACAAAAAATGTATTCACTGATCAAATCTTAGCATTACTTATGCGCCACTCTATATAAGAGTTAAGTTGAGAATTGAAAATAATTCATTACATATCAAGTTCTCTAAAACAACAGCTATCTGCCAAAAATATACCGGATTTGACAGTTCAAGAAGTTCACTTAAAATCGCAGAAAGTGTTAGAGAGCATTTACAGTGAGTCGACATCGACATCGAAAACTGTGCATATGAGTTGTACAGTGCATTTAAAAGCGGTCAACATCTTTTGATTATCGCGATGTTATACACCCAGAATTCACGCCAGAAGGTTAGATGGTAAATTAAGAATATTATGTAGGCATCATTCAGCGTTTGACAGTGCAAATTCGTCGAAAAATCTAATTTGTTTTTTGCACCACGATAATGCATCATCTCATAAGGCTGTCATTGTGAACGTATATCTGGTCAAAAGCTCGACAGATATCATCAAAGAACCAACGTTCTCATCTGATAGAGTTCCGTCTGATCTCTTTCTCTTCAAAATTCGAATTATTATTTGGAAGCAGCCGTTCTTAGTTGACGGATGAAATAGAAGTGAATTTGTGTCTTTTCGAAAAATGTGTTTAAAAAATATTTTGATGTTTAGTATATTTCGGAAGGGAATTCCTTTGATAGCTGATACAATAAATTCCAATGAATAATATTTTGTGTTCTATATTTTGTATTCTTCAGTACTTTTGCAACAAAAATTTTGTGAGGCCGGCTAAATTGTAAAATTATTTTAAGTGATAAATAATTTAATTAGATCACCCCTTTTTAGCCATTTAGCATAATATTTCCAAAGTTTAGGTGCAATATGGAAGTTTATTCAATCTACTTATTTCTACGAGAGTTACAAGAAATACCGCTGCAATACTGATCTATTTCAACCGAAACCTTTGCCCAAATTCAATGCGTTTGTGGTTATTTCGGTGGAGCTTTTTAATTGGTATTACCACAAAATCTGCCTGTACATTTATATTCATGTCATGTTAAATGCAGCTTATTCTCAGCCTATCAGTATTTCTTCTATTGTATGACAAAGAAAAAAAAAAAAACAAATTGGAAAAAATTAAAACTGCTTCTCGGGAATTACCTTATCCGTTACTTCAAAATTTCAATTAACTTGAAGTTTTTAAATAATTTCAAAAATAAAATGCTGCTAATAATTTTAAGCTTTTCATGTATTTTATATCGCATTGGATAGAATTTATCACACTTTAATCATTATTTCAATTCAAAATTTCATTACTTTGTGACCACCTCCTTAGAACGTTAAAAAATCAACAAAAAAAAAGAAAGGACATTCCGCCGTTGGTTGCGTTTCAAATTTCATCCCTAGAATTGGTTAGTATGCCCTTCTTTGCGTGGGTAACATTAGCTATAGATTCCTCAAGTGTTTAATTATTGTTTTGACAGAATTTTGGTATCTCTATTAACGAAAAGTTTGTAACAGCAGCTCTACACACAATCTAAACTGTAATCTCTTCGCTTGAGTGTATGCTACAATTCTTACAATTTTTTGTCTCCTAAAACTAGGTCACCAAATGATGCATTATTTTGTCATTGCTATTTCAACTTTTTAACTATTTTCATTATGTCGTGTGCATGTTCGTAATTTGATATTGACACTCGAATTTCATTTAAGCTTCCACATAAACCGAAAATTAAAAAACAAAAACTTTCTCTTGGTTGACCTCCAAAAAGTATGCTACAAAAATTTGGCCTAACTTGTGGTTTTCGCCAAATGTTTATATGTGTTCATACATGCATCGTACATATAATATTGTCCCACATGTTTATTGCTCTGCCCCTCCTTCTCTTTTTCTTCCTTATTCCGCACGTCGGTAATAATTAGTGGTCTCTTTAATATTTTGGCATTGTGTTCTATCATTTTTTTTTTATTGTGCGGTTGGAAATGTCTACACAAAGAGGTCAGGGTTGCACAAGATTTATATAAATTTAATCCACAAGTTATCCAATGGAAATGTTAAGAAATATAAATAAAAAAAAACCAAAAACACAAAACCGATATTACACATATGATGGTCATACATCATTTCATTGGATGGCTTTGACAGTGATTCATGAGCAATATTGAGGAAATTTATGGCCAGGCTATTTAGGGGACGTACTTGCACCACAGCTTCCTATGTATGTAAACGCATATTTTTGTAGTTAATTTTGGGGGCCGTCATTTCTCCGAGCGTCTAACTGAAAGAAATGGTAGGAGCTAAGTTTGTATCAATTGGAAGAAAGCAATGCGGCTCCCATATTTATTAAAAGTATTGATAGGAAAGTAGCAAATCTTAGAAATGTAATCAATATATTATCAAACGAAACACTGTTTCAAGTTTGCTCTGCTAAAAGTCGCCCAAGTTTGTAAAAGAGTTTACAGAAAAAGAGAGCCAAAAAGCGGTGAATAAGACATTCATGTATTGCCTTCAAAGTTGACCCGCTCTGAAATAATGCAATTATGCCAACGAATGATACAACCATCAAAATTTTTTCCAAACTCATTTTCACGAATCTTCTGTTATGTCTTCTATCAATTAAAAATGGATGCCTCACAGGGGTAATTTGGGTTCTGGAAAGAGAAAAAAGTGAGCCGGAGCCATATCACGTTCGATGATATGTTGTGATATGTTGCTTTACTGTGGTATGAAATCCGTATTCTTTCTTTCATTTGGCTTTTTGTCGATGATTTTACTTCCTAAAACGCGGTAAACCGCTCCGATAATATTCTTTATTTACCGTCTGACGTTCCGGCAAAAATTTTGAGTGCACAACACTGCGCCAATCAAAGAAAATAGTCATCATTTCTTGGCTTTTGAGTGACCTTGACAAATTTGTCTCGCTTTCGGCTGGGCGGGAAGACGTCATTGCGAATCTTAACTGGTTTGCATGTCACACTCATAAACCCGCATTTATTCGCCGTTTACAATGAATTTTAAGAATATGGAATCGGAGTTGATAAATTCTAGTATGTCTTCAGCGACCTTACCCGATTGCGTTTTTGTAGAAAATTCAGGTCTTTCGAAATTAGTCAATCGGCAACACTCTATCCAAACAATCGTTCATAACGGTATGAGTTGATTCGTGAGCCACTGTAGGTCTAGTAATTATATATCACACCGAGATGACGATTTTCAGTCGTCATTTCCTTTACTGTATCGATGTTAACATTTGAAGACTTTAATGGGGGACCAAATTGAAACAAACCTTCCATCACATCTCGACCGCTTTTGCACCTCAGTTTGCACGTACCTTTGTTACCTTTTGTAATATTTTTTTAGCGATTCGGCACACATAAGTTTTTTCTCAATATAAAATTTAAGGGAAATTGGCTATAACATATTTTTTACATATTGCAGAAATCGCAAAAAATCCATTGCAGAAATCGATCCAAAAAAAATTGGAATGAACTGACAACTGGTAAAATCGACTGTTTTGCAAATTTATCGTCAAAAAGAATTTCAAGAATCTTGTTAAATGATCAATTCTCACACTTTGGGCACGAATATATTACTTGTAGATAACCTTATAGACAGTAAAATATTGTTGAATCTTAACCAAGCTCTTACTGAATGTCATCCTTCCAGTTTTGATTCTTCCTATAGCGAGTTCACATTCTAACCAAAATATTTCAGAACTCCAAAAGAAGATTAAATATTCCAAATATTCACTTAAATACTAATACATTTTTTTTTACAAAAATGCAACTACACCAAAAGACGCTTACAATTTATTGTTAACTATTAGGGTCATTAAAATCTGATGATAAATTTCTCTGATAATATAGAAAAAAATTCAAAATTTGTAGTTGAATATCGAGCTCTGTAAACAACCCGATCAAGCTCATTCTTCGGTTCAGTGTAGAGGATAGTTGTGCCAACTTACAGACGAACAGTATGCTGACAATCCTTTTAAGAGAGCTTCTTAAATAATGAGTTCTTTATCTTTTTTTTTTTTTTTTTGTACTGAATGTATTAACCTCCTAATGTACGAATTTCTAAAAATATTTTCCACCGCATGCAATATCTACTATTTTAATGCACACTTCTAATTAATTAATGATAACGCATACAACGTTTTTATAACACTTTTCCTATCCCATTTTTCTCATCTTTTTATATTTTAGCACGGAAATACATCACAATTTTGGTGCTTTAACTTTCCCATTTTTCCATCTTTTACTATCTAAAAGCACGAATTTCTGACAATATTTCCTAATAGATGGATGAATGTACACTGATTTTATGGCTACAGCCATTTCATCTCTAATTTATAATTCCCAGTTTAGCCGTTTGATCTGAGAAATAATATGTCGTTTTCTGTAAAAAATATAGCACAAGAATTGTTTTTCTTGATCCTTTTTATGATATACCGCAGGGTATATACGAGTATATAGAATTATCCACTTAGTGGTTTCAAAACCACTGATCTGGCAAGGCTGTCAGCTGTTAAATATTTGTCATCTGAAGTGTTATTTACTTAGTAAAAGGTTTGCGCTTTACGAATATGGGTATTTTAACAAGCAAAGAAGGCGTAACTTTTAATTATTTTTACGCGTCGTCCGGTTGTTAAACGTTCCATATTCGTAAATACCAAACCTTTCACTAAATAAATAACACTTCAGTTGACAGGTATTTAACAGCTGACAGTCTGGCCAGACCGACGGTTTGAAACCAATAAGTGGATTATCCTCTATTTCGTACATAATGGCTATTTCCAACCATTATAATGAAACAAAGGTTTCATCGAAATCATAGATTTATGCGTGTATTATCTAACTTTACTTTAGAAACTAAAAGTTGGGTATCCCTATATTTGGTCTGTAATGATTAGAAAAGGTTTCAGTATTTTAAATGATACTCTTGTAGGAAAAATCGCAAAACATAATAAGCTCAGATTCTAATCATTAGCGTCGCAGGATCACCGCTGCTGGTGTTGAATATGCCATCTACACTCGTAGCTTCGTTATTCTTAAGATGTAATATTGCTTTTCTGAATTCGTTTTGGAACATCTATGCCATAGTAGACGACTGGCTGCCTTCTGCGTCTACTACTCGGTAAAAGGTTCCCATCATATTTACTACAAGCTCTGTATAACAGTGGCCAGATTTCCATAATATTTCTTATAGAGGCCAGTAATATTTGAACCATTTGATAGGTATTTCGATCTTTTCCCAAATCACCCAACCTTTTCGTTTAACTAGGCTATATATATGATTTATTTATCACAATGATACTTATCTACAACCTTAAAACTAATCCTTTTATTTTTCTTTTCAATTTCAGGTATGTGATTGTCTTAAGAAATTCTGTCAAGATTTATAATATACATGTTCATTATCCAACAAAATTAAGGTTGCTTCATTTGGAACAATTATATTGTATAATATCTTCTAACTGGTAAGTTGTATATGTATGGTTCAAAATTTTTAACTAACAAGATCAAATTAAAAACAAAAAAATTTAGTTAGGTGAACTGACATACCTTGATCCAGCACTCTTTAGCATCCTATGTTCTTATTAAAAATGCTGTGAATTGATGCACAACAAAAAAGCAAAGCTGGAACCGACGAAAGTTTTCCGCTTACCAGTTATAAATGAACCATTGACTTCTGTTCTACTTCTTTTATTGAGCTAGCTCATGCACCTTCAGCCGACGATCATTCAATGCCATTTTGTGGATTTTCTTAACCACATCTCGCATGGGTGCCTCGATTGGTCGACCGCTACGGTGTTCGTCTTGGCAGCTCGTACGGCCTCGTTTAAACTCTGTCACCCAATATTTTACAGTCGTAAACGAAGGAGCAGACTCCCCCAGAGTAAAATCTAGCTCGACTTTAATGTTGGTGGGACTTGACCTTTCAAAAGGAAATATTGAATTAAAAAACGATGACCAATTTTTTCCATGTTTACAAATTTAATGAGATGGTTTACTTTTGATGGCTCAAACAAAAATACTGAACAAGATAGCGCCTACACGTCAGGTCGGCTAATTTCAGCGTGTGTATGGCAAGACAAGGAGCGTGACAAGGCAAAATTTTCGATTACAAAGAGCCAATTGCAAAAGGCCTTGTAGTGGTAAAGTACTGGTTTTACTTTAAGTTCTATTACCGACTATTTTTGTTCGAGTTTGTCCCAAAACCAACTGCTTACATGACACGAAAATAGGACATGAACATACTACATATATATAGCAGTTATTTGGTAATGATTCTAAAACATATATCATAATTTAACAAATTGACGCAGTAAAGAGAGTTCGTCTCAAATGTGTGTTGCAGGACAATCTTATGGAGTTTTTTGTGATCCCACAACGTCCTTCCTTTTTTCCACAGTTCTTATATGAAAACGGGAATACCAACAATATAATTAAACTGGATTCGCTCCTGTAACTAAACTAGATTCATAGCTACTGCTATTGAGAGAAATACGGGAAAACATTTCGATGGAAACTGTATTCACGATAAGTGTGAATATGCACTTTTGGGCAAAATGTAGATACTTTTAGCATCTTAAAAATTTTCTAAGATATTTTTATTTTTGATAAATACTTTTGTGTTCCACGAAACATGTTGTACAATAAGTTATGCATAATCGATCGTCACCTAAGAAATTGTTCTAGAATATATGAGAGTTGCAACAAGTTCTAAAAAATTTTGCTGGGTATTTCATTTGCAGAACTAAATTTTAGGAAAGCCAGATACTTGCTAAAAAGGACTTAGTTATCAGTCCAATTTTTTCCCCTATTTTATCGTCATTGTAAAATAATTCAATTGAAAAAAACTTGGATTATCCATTTTTCGATTTCAAAAGTAAAGTTATATAAAACACACATAAAGCTATGATTTCGATGAAACTTTTATTTCATTACAATGCTTGGACCTTGCCATTATGTGAGGCTTACAATTTCATGTAAATGACCGCTTCTGGATTGGTTGCAGCAGTGGATCCTTTAGCTTCATTTTAGAAAAAAACGACCCAATGACAACTCTAGACCATAATGCGCGTCAAACAGTTACTTTTTTCTGTTCTGATAGCTTTTCCACCACAATCACTTCTGGGTTCTCCGAGCCCCATATGTGACAATTTTACTTACTGACGTAACCACCGAGTGAGAAATGAGCTTCATGACTGAAAAAAATTTTGTTCGATTGAGAGCCCACGTATGATGCGTAATAAGCCCACTTTTGTAGTAAGTTCTAATTATTTTTACGCGTTCCTCGGTTGTTAAACGATCCGTATTCGTAAATGGTATACCTATCACTAAATAAATAACACTTTAGATGACAGGTATTCAACAGCTGACAGCCTTGCCAGACCGGCTATAGAAACCACTAAATGGATAAGGCTTAATTGTTAGATTGACAAAATTATCTGCAGTCCACGAATTGGGGATTTCAGAGGAAAAGCAAAATTACGATTGTTGATGTCAAAATATACTACCGTATTTTTGATCATTTTCATATTCACCCGTAATTCACAAAGTTTGAGTTGTGTGTGTTACCGATTGTTCGAAAGATGGCTACGATCGATCTTATATACTCTCTCCGTCGCTTTGCCATTACCAAAATCTAAAACCAAACTTCGCTTGCTATTGTGAGTTCAAACGATCTAGTTCATTTGGTGAGCTTCCGCACAAATTATTTTAATTCAAATAAAGAAAAGATATCGTTCAATTCCATCCTTCTACTTCTTGATGTGTTCTTTTTTTCTTTATATTTTTATCCTCGGTAAATAATTTGTGAGAAATATTAGAAATTTATTTGTGATATTTCTATATTCTATATTCTATATTTCTATATTTCCCTAGTTCCCCACATTTTCAACGATAAATTGATCAAGCTATATGGGATGAATTAAATTTGAGTTTAGTTAAATTTCAATTTAGTTTAATTTGAATTTAGTTTAATTTAACTGACTTCAGTGTAACTGCTTGGAAGATATGAGGTTAAGAATATGTTGATTAAAACGCTCATTTGTCTGGGATGCCCGCGAATTAGTGTGGTTACTTGGTGGAATTTTATCAGACTTAAACGAGGATAATAAATCAGTATTAGAATTAGTAGAGGAAATATTACATTTCTGAAAATCGGTTGATTTGAATGGGAGGTTCGGTATTGGTGACAATATAGCCTATTTTCATTCCCAGGTCCTGCTATGCGAACTTTTAATGTACTTCATATTTGGCTAAATTTAATGTAACAGAATGGAGGACATGGACTTAAGAATGTATGGATTAAATCGGGGGCGCGGTTAATTTTAGGAAATTGGTCAACAACTGTGTATATTTACATATGTCTCGCCGTGAGGCCTCACACATGGTGCTGTTTTCTATAATTCTTTTCTTGGTTATAATTCTTTTCTTCTTGCGACAGCAAGCGCACCTTTGGCGTACCCAAACTAATCCCGAAAGGATTGGTTGAGTTACCTTTGAGATTAGTAGTAGGTCCCCTTGGAAAAACTTCCTCAGGGCCCGCTTCCTCTCTTGGCCGAAGTACCGTTGTAGTCACTTGGTATGAAGTGAGCTACCTCCAGGTTATGAGTTGAGGTAATCTAGGAAGACCTCGGATAGACATGAACGGTGTTTTCCAAGCTTCTGCCTTCCTTCAGCAACGCAACCTGAAGCTACGCAAAAGCACTGAAAACACAACCACAGCCAGCACGATGCTCCCACAAGGGGTCCAACGCCATCGACTAGGCAAGCACTATGTTCTTTGGGCCCCTGGTCATCCGTGCTGCCAGAAGAGAAGAACCCCCTGGTCTGGGTTTCGCAGACAAGCTACTCCACTTTTGCTTTATCATACATCGCATGGAACTAGTAATCCATTATCTTCGGCATAGATTTTCAATGTCCGAGGAGAGAATATCAACTCAGCAAATTAACGCCATGCTCCTCTAGTCTATTAACCATATCTCTCCACGAAGGAACTCCTTGGCCGTACGACTATTAGAACGGAAAAGATAAATCTTCTGATATCTCCCGACGGCTTCTCTATGTCCGCTCCTCTTACCGGGGTGTGTAATTGTCTTGTTAAACTATGACTCTCCCCTTTACTTGGTTTTCGAAAAACGAATTCCAAGATCGATTTGATATCATATTATAGGTGGATCCCAAGACATAATCCACCTGCTCCTAGGGCGCCTGGCACAAGGCCACATTACTTTGTTTTTTACGCAAAGCATCATCTTTTGCCTGCTGATTTACAGGATCAGGGTAGAGAGGCTTTGCGTTTTAGGGCTAAGCGGTACAAAGCATCCTAGGAAACAGCCGCTTACCCACAGGAAAGTGGTCAGTTAAATTGAGAGATACTAGAGGGAGGGGTTCAATACAGCGAAATTATAATCCCCGGCTGGCATCTGACAAAATATTGTTCTGTGCCAAGTTTTAAGAACTTTCGTAGCTGTATAGCAGTTACCGTATCTAGCATCCAGGCAGGCACGCAAAGAGATATCGCTAAGTCAACTTAGAAAGTCATGAAATATATTTTTAAAAACATACTTCATACCTCCCGCTTCGGGATACTAAATTTGTTGCCATATTAACTGATAAACAATTCATTTCTCCTGGTGAAGACATACAAGCCTATGTCTATAAAATGGCAAGGATGTAAATTATCAATCCACTTGTCACCGATAGAGCGGTGATGCTGTGATCATGCAATTTGAATCAAATCCCAATTGGAACCTCCAATACGATATGAATACATAGTAAGAAGGGCATAAAAATGACCATTGTTTTGCAGTGAGATTGATTAAGGAATCATGTCGCAAATCAGGTGGCAATTACAAAAATATCAGCCACATTATAAATATTTCAAATATTAATTCCTTACATTCCATCACGATTCTACTATTCGCCACTATAAAAAACGAAATACTAATTTAATTGTAAACAAATGTTGAACTTGAGAAGCTGGCTCGTATGCCATTTCCGCTTTGGAGGTTATCTATTTCAATTATTATTCCGCTGTGTTTCTTTGGTACTGTCAATAGATATTGAGTGTTAATTGATATTCAGTTCAAAATTTGGTATTCATGAAATGTTGTGTACCAATTTCAATAGAATGTTTTTTTTTTGTTTGAATTGTTTAAATTTTTTTGCGGTTATGGCTTTACTTTGAAAACGAAATGCTAAAATTCCCGTGAATTTCAAAAAATACCGCTATTATCGGTTAAAAGTAGCAACCTCACATTTCACGGGAATAACAAACCGACACTTTAAGTAAATAATCGACAAACGTAACCAAGTAATTACTCCCGTATTTGAGTTTGTGTGTATTTTTGTGTGTGCATGTGTGTTTGTATGAAATTATTAACAAAAAAATGTAAATTACTTTGAAATATAATTAATATTCATTCATAATTATTTTGTGAAATTAAAATGAATTTTAAAATTTATCTTTGTTTAACGAAGGCAAATTGTTTATTTCGTTGTTTGTGATGAGTAGTGGTGACACAGGAATTCAATATGCTACTACGGCATTACGATAACGTTATATAGGTGGTGATGGGGAGTTACCTGCAGTATAGTAGGGGGTTATTCATTTTTCGGTTTCAAAAGTAAAGTTAAATAAATCAGACATAAAGGTATGACTTCGATGAAACTTTTATTTCATTATAATACCTGGACCTTCACATTATGTATGAAATTCAATGTTATTTAAATGACAGCCTCTGGATTGGTTGCAGCAGTGGATTCTTTTGAGGTAGTTTTCGATCAATTTTTCACACATTTCGGGCGGTATCTCGGCGATAAGTTGACAAATGTTGATTTTCAAATGTTCCTACGTAAGGGAACGGTCTTTAACGTAACCCCACAAAAAAAGGTGTGACGGTGACAAATCTCATGATCTTCATGGGCAATTGAAGTCGCCAAAACGTAAAATTACGCTTTCTGGAAACTTCTCATGCAAAAAAGTCAAAATCAATCATGTTGTGTGGCTCGTGGCACCGTTTTGTTGAAACCACAGTTCATAATCTTCAATTTCAGGCCAAAAAAATGTCGGTTGTCATACGGCTGTAGCGCTCTAAATTAAAATTCGGATTATCTGCCACACTTTCACTAACAGAAGCGATATTTTCGGCAGTGCGTACATTGCGATGATGCACCGGCTTGACCACATCTGTAATGCTTCCAGTCTCTTCAAATTTCTTTACAATCTTGTCAATTCTTTGCACAGTAGCCTACTAGTAGGTTCATTATGACGACCACAATCAGCTCGTAATGCACGAAAGGTTCCCAAATTTGAATAACCGCTTTTATTATACGTTTTAACTATTTTTATGCGTTCCTCGGTTGTAAAGCAGTTCATATTCATAAGTGGCAAATATTTCACTAAATAAGTAACACTTTAGATGACAGATACTTAACGGGTGACAGCCTTGACAGATCAGCGGTTTTAAAATCATTAAATGGATAACCCTGTAGTATAGTGACAACTGACAATTTTGCT
>JAHXMU010015350.1:0-23440 GCA_019455685.1 Philornis downsi
TGCCAACCGCCAAATTTTTATTTTTTTCTTTGATTTTTTTTAAAAAACATGGGTCCGTCGAATATAGGCAACCCTGTATGTAATAATTTCGGGTAATGAAATTAGTACCATATTTTGTTTTTTAATACCATACTTGACCTTTTCTTTTTCAGATACCCATCAAAATTGAAATTTACTAAAAGTTTTTGACAATGAATTCGATGGACGGCACAGAAAACGGCGACCAGAACCCCTTTGCAAAGGATATGCATTCGAAACACTGTCAAAACTTGATGTGACAAATTGAAGAGTAAGCGCTGAACACTGAAGCGCTTGAGACTATTTTCTACGCGCGGTGAATAATAAATAAGGATGTCTAGTCGCTAACTAAGTAAGCAGGTTCATTCCCTTATGTTGTCACCCAAAGTTCTACGGCGTAGAATCTACGCTACACAGAGGGACAAGTAAGAGAGCTACATTTTTGTCATTAAACCTATTGCATGGTCCGTAATAACGTTTGTTTTCAATGCGAAAAGAGGAAGACTTCTTCTCTACACTAACATTATATATTTTATGGACAGCGTGGTTAAGTTCGATAAAATCGCCCACTACCGCAAATTTGTAATTGTCAATTTCTCGCAATTACTCGCAATTTCTTTTCCGATGAAACAAATAATTTAATTTCTTCTTCGTTTTCTCATAAACATGCAGTCCGTTTTTGACCAATATAACTTTTAATGAATCGTATTTTCTGCAGTTTTTCCTCATTAATACCTCTATAAACATGTCGAACAGATAGGTAAAATATTTCAAAGGCGTATCGCAAGGATAACAAGCTCAGCCATGGATGCAAATAATTCTATACGACCTTATCGATAGAGTTTCAGATCTTATAAATCAACAATTGACTAGATTTTCACATTACAGTAAATCCCAGAGAAGATCCAGGAAAAAAAAAAGATCGACGATTGTCATTTTTTCGTCAGCTGCAAACAGCTCAATTTGCAAAATTTATTTGCTGATGCATTTTTGTAGAACAACACTGGCCGACCGACACAAAGTTTTCGGTGAAGATAGGCAAGATTTAATGAGCCATTTTACTCTAAACAATGTCATAAACCAAATGGTGAACTATTTTTTCATTATTACTATGAGGTTGATGGAGTGGAAAGCAGCTGCGAACACGCCTGGCACAAACGTTAACAAAAGTTACATATTATGTGACATTATTGGCCAAAAACTGTAAGATGTTACTGCAGTATTCTCAAGCATTGAGAAGGAGCCAGAAAACGTGAATGGAGACATAAGCAAGTTATTTGCTCCGACAAATAATGAATCTGCTGGATTGAGACGCTGTTTGAACCTTTATAACCATAACTTTAGAGTGATGGATAGTTTCGCTTAGAAATTTGGAGAGGAACATTATTTGCAAACGCATGTCACTGTGGACTAAGTAAACGATTTAGTGGTAAAGCCCTCTCAGCAAACAGTACCAACATCAGTTCTACTAAATCTGTTCTGGGAGTTTACGAGAGAAAAGTTCTATTCTATTAATCAAGAGCGCATCCAATTACAGTGATTGATTTGGCTGAGCCAAACTGTAAAACAGTAAAACCCGAAAAATTGTCATCAAAGGGCTCGATAGCCGGCGCTAAAATGTCCAGGTTTCAGAGGTATTATCAAAAATTGGTGCTGTAAACTGGTTGAGACATAATAGAATAATTTCAGATGATCAAATTAGTACTATGTATGTTTTTAAACAAACAAAACTAAATTTATGTAACCTAAGTTGTGACTTCCTAAACACCCAAAATGAGAAATTTTCCATACTCCTTACAAAAAACAAAACATTTTTCGATCACAGTTTTTGTCAAAAAAAAAAAAACATGTCACGTCGAACGTCGTACCCTTTTCCACAATGTGGAAAAGTCGCAAAGTTTAACCAAATTTATTGTTTCATGTGGAAAATTTTATTTATTTAAATATGACACAACATCTCAGCCATAGAGCGAATTATTGCATAATAATAAACATATGAAAACGCTCTGAATGTGAAATCACATGACAAACGTTCTCATGGATGCACTTAAAGCAAAAGAATATCTCATGCAACATTTAAAATGATAATAAAAAGACTGGAAATAATTTAGAATTAACAATTTAAAATTAGTGCGATGAAGAAATCGCCGGCCAGAAAATGATAAAGATTAGAAAAGATAAAAATAATCTATAAAGCAGGTCATTGGTCAATAAAAAAGGCCATAAATAAATGAGTGGATTGTCTGAATAAAAATGTTTCGTAGCCGAAATCCCCAATTCAATGTTTTATAAGAAGAAACACAATTCAAAGCACATAATAATGACATTTATTGAGCTCTTAAGGAAAATCGCTACCTAACCATTCTGTCTTTAATTAATTAACACTTGTTCTGAGATATATTGGAATTTTCAAACTCTTCTAATGGTCACACATGCCTACGGGGTCCATTTATAACCACATTTTTAATTCTATCCCTGTCCTTTCCCTTCAGATGTCAATCAAAGCAACAAATAATCGTAAGGGCTGGATGATTCCTGTCAAATGTAATAAAATCATTAGAAAGCAAACCCCCAGTACGGAGTTAAGCCCTAAACCCAAAACAATTGAAATAATAATACGGCTTATGACTTTATTTGTGGACACTCTCGTGCTGCTACCTACTCGAGTACTTTCTTACACAGTCAATCGTTGGTATTCGCTTATTTCCATTTGACTGCAAACGGTATTAAGCTGTCAACATGACATTTAATTGTAGGAAGCAACCGTTACTGGAAAATGTTCAAACAAAGTAGTTGCAGCAGGACAGTCAGTTTAAAGGGAAAGCAGTGCGTAAATTTAATATATGTAGTAATGTTAAATTTCTCGGTATTTAATATGGATAAGGTGATATAAATCTGAAAATAAATATATGAAAAGTCGTAAATACGAGGGCGAACTGACGTATAGATGGTGCCAGTACTTTGGAAAAAATTATTTTGACGTAAAGTGGCAAAATTATAAAACGTTTGTTTTAAGTTTCAAGGCGCTACGATGTTCAGTATTTTATTTATTTTTTTTTTTTTTTTGAGCCATTAAAAAATAAACGATCTTAATCAATTTGTAAATGTGGAAAAAATTGGTCGCCGTTATGTAATTCAATATTTCCATTTGAAACTTTCCACAGTAGGTTCTGTGGCTCACGTGGAATCTCTTCAATCGACACAAAACGTTCTTCACGCTCTTCATCAAATCAAGCGAAAACAGTGGCAAAATAATCGCAAAGAACAAATGCAGTGTGAGATTACGCGTTATCGTGATGCAAACACCAAGAGTTGTCTGACTATAAATCCGGTCTCTTTGGCAAACGACACATAACGATTCCGATCTTCTCAGTTTGAGAAACATTTATCGATTTGTCGACTGCACGACTACTACTCGAAGTGTCCAAAAGAATATCGAATTGACCGCTGTTCAATTCACCATCGCGTTAGGATCGGTCACCGATGCTCCCATTAATGATGAGGGATCCATATATCTTCCAGAATATTTTTCTCTCTAAAACTCCCAGAACGGATTTATCCGCTTGTGTTACAGGCCAAGACTCTGCGCAACATAGGTGGATATATGGTCTAGTGAGAGTGGATTCTTTTTCGCCGAGAGAGGGCTTTGACGTTTACAATTCATTATTAAGGCAGCCTAAATAGCATCCCAGCACAAGGCATGCAAAAAACTGTATCTTTCCGACATTTCCTGAGAGATTCAGTAGATCTTCCGATATGTCAGACAATGCTAGGACCGCTAGGAATGGAGAACTTTTGAGCTTATTAGCTTAAGTGCCACTTTTAAAGTACACTTGGGGAGTCATAAGGAACTAGAGTTGAATCTGACGACTTTTTCGATTTCTTCATTTCCGAATTGACAAAACAATTGTCTTATATTAATAAATTTGTTCCCTAGTACAGTGTTAGCTATTTAGTGGCTTCAAAGCCGCCGGTCTGTCAAGGCCGTCAACTGTGAAATACCTGTCATCTGAAGTGTTAATTATTTAGTGAGAGATTTGCCGAAGAACGCATAAAAATAGTTAAAACTTATCACAAAAGCGGTGATTGAAACATGGACACTTTTCGTGCATTACGGGGTAATCATGGTCGTCATAATGGATCTGCTGGCAAGGAATTGAGAAGATTACCAAGAAATTTGATGAGACTGTAAGTGTTGCAGATGTGATCAGGCCTGTGCATCATCACAATGAACGCACATTGTCGAAAATATCGCCTCTGCTAGTGAAAGTGTAGCGAATAATTCGAATTTCAATTCAGAACACTACGTCGTATGATGATCGACTTCTTTAACCTGCAATTGAAGATTATGAACTGGACGCCGGAACCGGTTGAAACCACAAGACGGTGCCACAAGCCTCGCAACACAGCTGATTTTGACGTTATTGCATGAAATGTTTCCAGAAATCTATCATTATTTGTAGCCATTTGTAGAACATACAGTTATCTATCATTATTTGTAGCCATCATTTTAGTAGCCAAGTAATCGACAAGTCTGGTCAATGCTTCAAACTATGACGTTCGAAATCGTCTTTGAACTGTAGGTCCTAGTGAGTGAGTCTAAAAATAAAATTCATATGAGCTCACTAAATGTGAGAAGCTCTCCCATATCTCATTCATGGAATGCAAGGGAATATGTTTTCGTTTTATATGTACGAAAGTGGAAATGTTAAGATTCTGACAATGCATGAAGTGGTCATTGAGCCGATTGAGTGTTCTGTTAATACTTAGCCCAGCGTTTTCCCTCTATCTGGGCCACATCATTTCTCACGTAAATGTATAAAAATAAATTCGCTGACAACAGGCAAATTCTTATTCAACCAACTGTTCTTCGTCTAGGGCATTTTGACTAGAATAGACATTCCTATTCCTTCAAATTCCCTAAACAAGGAAATGAAGAAGCAAATAAAAGGAACATAATAAATACATCAACACTTCCGCTGACAACTTGGGCAAACCTTTATTAACTAACATGTAAACTCTGAACATGTCTGATGGCTGCCTGCCTCTTCAATTCAAAGTTTTCGCCAACTTTTTTGGGTTAAAAATGAGCGTGGTTGACACGCGACTTTAAAATGAATTCTGTAGAATTCTGTTCACCGACAACGACCATAAGGTACAAATAGTACCAGTAGTACATGACAAAAACGACCATATATGAGTAATTTGCAAAAACAAAAGGCAGCAAAGACAGGCCAGCCAACCAACCAACCAACCATCCATCTATCCAGTCACTCATTTAGCCAGTCAGTTAGTCAGCCAGTTGGTAGTGAGTGAACGTATGACTTGTTGACATCTAAAGTCGTTTTAAATCAATGACAGGGTTTTTTGTTCAAATGATTCCATTTAAACTGCTGCAAACTGCAAACTTTAAATTCAGGGTAATTTGATATCTTAGTCAAGCGTTCGTGCAATTTGTTGGCATTTTTTCGTGTGCTTCCTTCATTTTGCATAGCAGCAAATGTGGCGTAAAAATACAAATTTAAATAAATTGAGTAAGGCTAAGTAACCGTAGAATACGCTTGGTTTCGAGACCTTTTAGTCCTAAATCACATGACATCAGTGTGAGGAATAACGTCATATTTGAAGGCAGTGACATGACGTAGTATTGCGAAAGACGATTTTGTTTTAGGTGTAATTGATAGGGCTCTAGGGATGCCAGAAGTTATATTTAAATTCTGCAAAACGAATACTGTGTGTCATATACCTTACATATAGTATAGAGTATTATATCTATGACGTAAATGTCACAAAAAAATACAAAATGTTCCCAAAATTGAGCCACAGTACTTACTCAGCTTCAACCATGTGAATGTAGATTTATATTGTTATCTAGATTATGAAACGAATGATATCCTTACAATACAGTTCATTATAAGCTAGAGATTTAAAAACGGAAACATTTTTTTAAGTTTTGGGTAGAATCAAAATATTTCAATACCACTAAAACTCACCGTGGTTTATGAAGATGTATCCCCGTGGTCAAAATTTAATACAGTTTGCAAGTAATTGAGTCTCAAATTGGAGCCTATTTTGCATTTTTGGGTAAATTTTACAAAAGAAAATATGCCCATGGCTATTAATACAATTATGTTAACATTTAAAAAGGCTCGACATTGTGACTATGCTGGAAACTATCAATCAGTATACTAACAGATGCAGCCGAACTACAACAATATCCCAGCACACTATACAGAAAAAAATTTCGGAGCAACATAGGGATTCATAAGTTTTATGGCAATATCACAAATAAATTTAGGTAAATTCTTTGTTCGAAAAAATGCCCAAAACACTGAGTAATTTCTCATAAACATTTTGAACATTTACCTATTATACTAAAGTATTTTATGTATTTCTACCCATCACTTTTTGTGGTACAGCTAATCTTCAGCTTCAGTTTTGCACAATACTCAAAGTAAAGTAGAGCATCTTATATGTTATTCAATAACTTTTATTGGTTATAACTATACATTGCATTCAATACCGATGTAAAATTTAACAAAAAACTGCACAAAGTCTCAATAAAGATACTCTTGTATATGAAAAGTTCGGTGAGGGCAGTTTTCTATATTTAACGTGTCAAAAAAGACAGTTTTCTGTATGATAAATGCCAACAAAAACCGTTTTTTATACACTATGTATCAAGAAAGATTATTTTCTATATGAAAAGTGCCAAAAAAGAATATTTTTCTGTATGAAATGAGCCAACAAAGACTATTTTTCTGTGTAGAAAGTGTCAATCAAGGCAATTTTTTTGTATAACAAGTATCAACAAAGACTCTTTTCTATATGAAGGTTCACCAAAGACTATTTTCTATATGAAGTATTGATAAATATGATTTTCTATATGTAAAGTATCAGGAAAGGATATTTTTTTCTATACGACAATTGATCATAACACACTTTCCTATAAGAAAAATATTAATAGACATTTTTCTATATGAAAAATGTCAATAGATAGAAATTTCTAAAAAAAAGCTTTTAAGCTAAAAGTGTCAATAAAGACAGTTTGGTTTATTAAAATTATCCATAAAACCAGTTTCTGCACTAATGGAATCAGTTGCATTGCATTTAGGAAATGTTTTTATGGAGGATGCTGCAATTCCAAATTAACATTCATTCCATATAAACGGCTATTTTGGTTTCTATTGGCTTCTATCCAATGGGTTGTAAATATGCTGCCACGCCAACTAAACAAATAACAAAATATGGCAATAGAGAATGTTAATGAGCGAAATGTTAAACAATTGAAGGCATTGGGTTATCCATTTTTCGGTTTCAAAGGTAAAGTTAAATAAAACACACATAAATCTATGATTTCGATGAAATTTTTATTTCATTATATGCTCGAACCCTTTTAAGGTAGTTTTCGAAAAAAATACGGCTCTATGACACCTCCGGAGCATAAAGCGCAACAAACATTTACTTTTTCCGGTAGCAGTTGCAGATGCTTTTCAACAATCACTTTTGGGTTCTTCGAGCCTCATATGCGACAATTTTGCTTGCTGACGTAACCACCGAGTAAGAAATGAGCTTCATCGCTGAAGAAAAGTTTGCTTGATCGAAAGCTTACGCTTGAATTACCACTTTTGCAGTAAGTTTTAACTATTTTACGCTTCGTTCCTCGGTTGTTAAACGATCAATATCTGTAAATGGCAAACCTTTCACTAAATAAATAACACTTCAGATGACAGGTATTTATCAGCTGACAACCTTGCCAGACCATAATATGTAATAGCGGAATTTAATTTTTTTTAAGAATCTATATTACCTACAACCTTAGGTTAAAATGCTTGTGCTTGAAATCTTCACATAAAATTAAAAAACCTAATCCAACTTATATAAAACAACCTCGCATTTTTATTTTCTATATAGTAGTAGCTCTTAACAATATATCTACGTATGAATACAGAATATCGGATAGGTTATGGTGAAAGGAATAAATAGCAATTGTCGACTTTTGTTTTATAATTTTAGATGTCTATGAACAGAAAGTCCATAATATATATCCATTATCCGAGAGAAACCTTGATTTTTCTATAATAAAACATTCGCCAACCCGGCCACTTTATTAAACACTAGACTGGAAAGAAAGTACTTTTCCTGCTCAAAATAAATAAAAAAATTTGTATTCAAATAATTAATTTTAGTCTACTATATAAATGACTCTTGTTCAATGAATCTTTGTCATCGATCAGGCATCTTATTAATCCCAGATAGAAAAAATGACTGATACTTCACAGCAACTTTTTGGAATAACTAAACTTTTAACTCCTCATCTGTAGTAAGAAATTTTTCATTCAGAAAATTTTACAGACGCCGAAACAAAAAAAATTCGAAGGCGACCGACCAGAATTATAGTATGGATTTGGCATCATCTCTCTTCCAAATTTCTATATTTTTTGCCGAGTCTACAATTGATCCCAGACTGGAAAAATGACTGATATTTCACAAAAAATTTATGGAATTTCGCATTCAGAAAGTTTTACAGACACCAGAGCAAATAAAAATGTGAAAGCACTCTCTTCGAAATTTCTATATTTTTTACCGAATGTACAAAAATTTGTAGAAAAAATGACTGGTACTTCACAGCAAATTTCTGGAATAACTCAACTTTTAACTTCTCATCTGTAATAAAGAATTTTTCCATTCAGAAAATTTTACAGACACCGGAACACATAAAAATTCAAATGCGCCACACCAGAACCATAGTATGGATTTGGCATCATCTCTCTTCCAAATTCCTAAATTTTTTGCCGAGTCTACAAAAATTTGTCGTGGTGGAAAGTGACGACTTTGCAATTTACCAATTCAGAGCCTTTTTCTTTCAGTGCTTCATCAAGCTCCATCAACTGTTGACATAGACGTCAGAATTTAGTTGATTTGGTTTCTTGAAACAGTTCCGAGTAAGCTATTCATCGTTCAGAGTAAACTTAGAATCCCATCAAATTACCCACATATGTATGTAATTTAGCCTTTGATAAAGTCTGAGCTCGTTTATGTTGCTTGGGCCAGAATCTCTTTCAGTTGGCGTTGTAACAAAGAATCAATTTTTCTTTCCTAATGACAATGCCTTTCAAAAAGGGATTATTTTGGTTGCGTTTAAGATATAAATTAAAGTGCTTATCCGCTTTGTTAAGTGGTTTTCCTTTAACTCATGCCGAACTCAAATATCGAACTTTTTGACAAGTCCAAACCGTTTCAAATGATTTTGAACTTCTCTGCAATTTCTCTAACAGAAACATGCCATCCTACACAGAGTAGCATTATATTTTAGCAAACTTTTAGTGAGTCTGAAAATACAAAAGTGTTTAAGCAAACTGAGTATGAATAGCTCACCCATTTGTCATTTATAAGACGCAGGGGATTATGTTTTGTAATTTCTCTTGTTACCTACTATTTTCTGCCATATACCTGTTGGCCAAAAAATATGATTTACTTGCAAACATTCGAATTTACGCCAAATTTGAAAAAGCGTTTGGAACACATCTTCTCCAAAGAGCAAAAAATTTGGGAATCTATTAACAGCACAATATGCAAACATTCAGCAGTAGCAAATCTGAAAATACGATTAGATGCAGAATCCTTTTGCTCAATCGATAACAAAATGATTTCGTGTTACACCAAATATCGAACTAAATTATTAAGTACGCAATTAAGTTCTCCCTGCTTTTTTTTTATAAAAATGCAACTTTTTCATGAAAACATGTTTACAAATGATTCATTAAAAGTATTGCCCATCGCTAGCTACTACATTTTCCCATTTTTCTGGCAAAGCTCAAGCCGCATCTTTTGCGGCTATCTACGAACCTAGGCATTCCTTGATGTCGTCCTATGAGTGGAACCGCTGGTCAGCCAGACCGTGTGCCATCAAACGGAACAAGTGATAATCAGATGGCATAATATTTGGAGAATATGGCGGATGGGGTAAGACTTCCCATTTCAGCGTTTCCAGGCAGGTTTTACCAGGCTTGGCCACATGAGGCCGAGCGTTGTCAAGCGGAAGAATCGCTTTTTCCAGCCTCTCCGCGTATTGTGGGCGATACCGATCCGCAGTTATGGTTTCGCTTGGTTTCAACAGTTCGTAATAAACAACTACCGATCCCCGGTGATGATTTCGCTTGGTTTCAACAGCTCATAATAAATAACATCAACCTGGTCCAACCAAATATAGAACATAACCTTCGCAGCGTGAATATGCGGCCGAGGCGACGACATAAAAGTATGACCGGGCAGCCCCCATGACTTTCTTTTCTTTGGATTGCTGCAGTAAATCCATTTTTTATCAACCGTTATAACACGATGAAGAAACTCTTTCCTTTTTTTGTCGCCGAAGCAGTTGTTCGCAGGCGAAAAAACGGCGCTCAACGTTCGTTGGCTTCACAAAATCATACATATTCACATAACCAAAACAATATGACGTCAAAAGAAAATCACTATTGTTTCGAGGCGGTATGTTTATCAAATGCCGAAGCTTGGCTCATAACGTTTAGGTTATGGCAGAATTGACTAGCGCTTACCGTTGGCGCCATCTATTGGCAAACAGCAGGAACTTAGTTGCGCACCTAATAATTAAATAAATAGTATAAAAATTTTGTTTATTTTCCCAGAAAATAGAAACAAATACTGTAGTATGTACTGATTTGATCATGACTTATGCGTCGTTACTCTCCGTTAACGATGGTGGATCCATGCCTTAACAAATTCTGTGCTGTAAATCTAGGCAACTGCCTGATAAGGCAGACTAGCCAGATTAATGTATGATAAGCTGATCTTTTACTCACTGAGAGAGGGGGCCCGGTTACTGAATTGTTTGCTTAGCCCACAGTAACACCTCTGCGAAAGCAGGCTCTAAATTTTAAGTTCAAGGCTGGCATCCATTTAACAGAAAGCAGGGCCGTTTGACCAAAACCAATTCTGCTGAATATAAATTTTGTTAAAGATGGCATTGGTCCCGTTTACTGTAGCTTTCCTCATTATAATATCCACAAATTTGCTTCATCATACAAAATACTATCTTTTGGTTTGGAATGCCTCATTTAGATTTTTGTTTATCTTCATCGCAGACATTACGATTTCTGCAATGCCATATCAACCACTCAGGGATATCAAACACTAGACAATCGATGCCATCGTTGAGATTACTTCTTAAGTTTCTAATTGTTACACTCAGCTGCGATAAACTAATACACCCTGCACCATATGTGGTACAAAGAACTAGTTGATATCAATTGATGGAAAGTGAAATATCTCAATTGAAGTTTCTCCAAAAGTCTCATAAAATCATTCGAATACCAAAAAATTAGTTCTCGCAATGATCTTTAGAGAATGGAACAGTGCAGTATTTCCCTGATTTCGGAAGCTGCTACGAGTACTTCTATGAAGAGCCACTATGGGGGCGGGTTCTGTTGGAATCAGTATAGAATATTGCATCTCTGTGGATTTTTGTCGAATAAGAAGCATATGCTTTGCAAATACTTTGATAACTGAACAGAGAAAAGCTCATTTTTCGATAAAAAAAAATTCCTATTAGCTAAATTCAAATTTAAAATTCAGAATTCATTTGATGAGTCGTAACTGGAATGCATTAATGTTTGATAGGGGCGCTATGATCTGAAACATTTTAGCCTTCTTCTCATGCTCATTAAGTTAGTTGGCGAAGAGGGGGAGATGCACACAATATGACTAACGAAGTCGCTATATTTTAATAGCTTATATGCGTTATAAATCTTTTGACATCGAAACTTTCCGTTAACGGTGTTGGACCTATACATTTCATATTGCTTGTTTTTCTCCTCGCAACCGATTAGGGGTGATTCAACCTATTGTCCGCTAATTTTCCCGTCTACCAAGTTTGCGATTCAATTGGATTTTTGTTCGATAGCCCGTGTCATTCGTATGGAGTGATTATAATCCAATTACAACTGAAATTTGCATAAGTTAAATAGGCTTTGCTAGAGAGTATTTAGACCTATCTACGTATGAAGTGGAAATATCACCTTGCTTCTGGCTCCTAATCAATGGAGTGTATTGAACGAAAAGGTTTGATGAGTATTCTTAGCGTACTTCTTCCAACTTAGTCTTAACTCGAACATTGATTAATGAAGATCTGTGGCAGGAGCACCGTATCAAGCAACACTTCTCCACAGGCGACGATGGTGTTTGGAGTACCGATACTATTCCTTCAATCTGAAGTTGGCTGAACTAACTCAACGACTTTCTTCGTCTAAAACTGTTCTTATCTGCAATTATTTGTATTTCTTCTCGAAGATCGGAGTTGCTAAAGATTACGACAAGCAGTGCTGCGAAAGTACACAAAGCAGCTCCCTTTTGTATCTGTAAACCTCACCCAAAATAGTGCAGATCCTTCGGACATGTTTTAATGATAGTGATGACATTTACAACTCGGTTAATATCTCCAATCACTATTAGAATTTCTTGATAATACCGGAACATTCGGTCTCAGTGTGAAGAAACCTTTCCCATTCCCCAGTCATCTGGCAACTCTGTAGCACTACATCCATTTGCCAGCGAGTTATTATGATTTCTTTTATTGTAAGCGTTATTTTTATTTACTGCAAAACTAATTTTTTAAGTTGCTCCTCATTGATTCTGTTTATTTTTCTCTTTCAGTTCTCTCCAGATGAACGTGACATAAACACTTCAGTTGCAAATCCATGTTTCAGGCCATCCCAGCTGTAGCCACCTCGCAATGACTGAGCTGGATCGTGTGTAACATAAGATCTTTCTCCATCCTCTAAATTGCTTCTGGTGGCGATACTGTCACGGAAAAGTTCGCTTGTTTGTTTTGCAATTTGAGTGGTGTTTGGTGCTTAAAATTCTGCATAAATTACGTGACAATTGTTGAGCCCAAAGTCTGTTGAATGGACTCCATAGGAGGATATATTGAAGTCATGATACAACGAATATCAAGCGACGCGTCGCACTTGGTTGTTTTACAATCAAATTGAATTGTAAATGAAGTTGCTAAAGACGCTCGAGGAAATGTAAGTTAGAAAAATCACACTTATATACAAATTTATTACTGGTCGAGACGGTAAAAGGTTTCAAGGCAACTTCAGAGTGACAAAGTGAGTAATGGCGACGTTGGCTGATCTGTCCGCTTTTTTGTGAAATCAATCGCAAAGTGTATAATTTCATGTTTTATGGTAATCAATACAATAGTGTAGACAAAAACATGAAGTCTTAAGATTTCACAGAAATAAAAACATATTTGACGTAATAAGAAGTTGGCTTATTTATTGTAGTGAAATTGTATATGATTTTGTGGCAACATTTTGTATTTCAATTTGTGTCACAAATCTGGAAAAAAATCCTTTTCCTTAGAATCGAGTTACGACATAAAACCAGGTACAGTAGCGGTTACAACTTTTATTGGAAAAGTCTTTTTTTAGGAATTATTTGTTTCCTTTTTGTGGCTTTTATAATGACTTTCCGAAAATAATAATTATAATTGATATTTATTTCCGCTTAGACAATTACAATTCTGTTCTGTACTTAAATAACACTTATCCACTTTGCAATGTAAATCAAAATGTAAATCAAATTCAAATGAAAATCAGTCTAAAACTATTATTCTTTCTGATGAAATATGAAAATCACATATTTTAATTTCTAGTTGCTACAACTAAAAATATTTTACTTCAGTAACCCAGCAAATGATTCTAAGTTGTTACCAAATTACTAATGATGGTATTCTATGTAATCAGAAAGAGAGAGAGAGAGAGAGAAGGAGAGAGAAAAAGAGAGACAGAGTAACACAACTACGACAATGACTTTACTCATAATTCACTAAAGCAATAATTCAGAAAAGCAATTTTTTATATTTGGCTGACCGCTTACGGTGATTCTTATACCGAATTAAGATAAATAAATTGGAATCCGTATACGGAAATGAACATCGAGTTATGGAAAATGTTCATATTGGTAATTGCAAAAAAGAGCTTTAGTATTATATTATTTTTATGTCCTCAGTTAAAATATTGCAACTACTCTAAAAAGAGAGAACATTTTCGCTAGTAACAAGGTAACACCATGTGCCGATTTTAGATTTACAGCATTAAAGCCGAAGTAGATTATACTCTGGGGAAATCTGCTCTTTCGTTTATAACTGCAAAATGTTGGCCAGCAGAGTTTAACCGAGACCGTACGAGCTGCCAAGACGACCAACTGAGGTGTTCACGACACGGTTAAGAAAATGAAGAAAATGGTATTGGATGATCGTCGGCTGAAGATGCGTGAGCTAGCTGAAATAATAGGCATTTCAGAAATTGCTATTCATCGTATATTGACCGAAGATTTGAAGATAAGAAAACTGTGCACAAGATGAATGCCACGCTTGCTTTCAATAGAGCGAAAACAGCGACGTGAAGATGTTTCAGTGGAGTATTTCGCATTGTTTCACCACAATAAAGCTGAATTTTTGAGTCGATTTATAACCATGTTGAGACATGGGTCCAGCAATTACCATCTGAGACAGAGGAACAGTCAAAGCAGTGGATTGAAATGGGAGAATCGTGTCCAAAGGAGGCGAATACGGTCCCATCTACAGGCAAGGTCGCGGCTTCTGTTTTTCTGGATGCGTATGGGATTATTTTTATTGATTATCTTCAGAAAAAATCATCAACGGCGAATATTATGCTTATTTATTGCAGCGTTTAGACGATGAAAGATTTTAAAGATATGTTTATGAAATTAAGCTATCATTTTAAGAACTATTTATTAAGTTTTCGAGGGTTTAGCATTATTGTCTTGTATCAAAATTTAACAATTAATTTTCAGTGAATTACGTCTTGAAAAAATTGTCACTTGCGGTTTATTTTTTGGACATTAAGGTATGATCTCTTGGGAAGAAAATAAGCCCTTACCTTTGATAAAAATTGGACTGAAAACATAGATTTTTGTTATATTTTGTGATCTAATGTTATTTAATTAAAATTACGTTTTTTTTAAATAAATGAATTATATGCAAATCAGCACAATATGATAAAGTTTAAACAGCATTTCACAAGGTTTGTATTGTAATCCCGTCAAAATCTCAAAACCTAATCGAAAATTTTGACCAATTTTATACAAATTTGTTCCTAACCAATTGAGAATTTAGAAATCAAAAATAGACATAGTTGAATAATTTTGACAAATTACTTGGCCGACCAAGTGTTGCATAAATACTAGACTTCGTCCAACAGTTTAAATTATTCCCATTCAAATATAATACTCAGTTTTAAACAGAATTTTTGCTTTTACATATATACTCGTATAGCTGAGTTTGGAACCTTTTGTTTTTTGTCATTAAGCTCGCATCTTTTGTCTGCTATTTCAAACACTGATGGTAAAAGTTGATAAATGAGATCGGCTTCTGTTAGGTCCATTTATTGAATGGGTATCGTATGCAAAAGCTACCGAACAAGAAAAAGTTATTGGCGTCGAAAGTTCTACCGTAAAATATAGCCGCTCTGAACGTTTATTAATATTCGTTTGAACGTTTATTAAATTTTTAATTAATTTCAAATTATGCAAAACAGGAAGACATCATAAATCCACTTCAAAGAAACGAAATTAGAACCGCTCACTGTGAAATTTCTTAAAAGTTGAATATATTTATTCTAAGCACAAATTATTAGTGCTAACTTTAGCACTCAGAATAACCGGTATTGGCATAACATTAATAAATTTGTAAATACAAAACAAAAGACAATTTGTAGCAACACCTGAGCAAAAACCAGAATTATAATCAACCACTTAGAGCTAATTAATTTCTTGCATATTTATTAAAAAAACAAACACTAAAGAAATAAGCGTGTTAATGACATTTCAAATATTCTTTAGGCACGAGATGTATTCAAGAGATACCATTAAATTTAAATCCATAAATCTCTAAAAATTTAAGGATGGCACAAGTAATGTTTTCCCCTTCAACGTTTAAATTCTTTGTCATATCTTTAAACCATGACAATGGTGTGAAATCCTTTGGTAATAAATCTTTTACATTTTCAACTAATCCCTGCCCAAGATCACTACTCTCTGTTTACTTTTTCCATTCAAATACAAACATAGACGAAGACTCATGAGCGGTTGCCGGAGACGTTATAAATTATGTTACCATAACCAATCAATGGCTCATTGAATCTTTCAATTGTCAATTAATTTCTTTTATTCGGCATTTTCAGCCTTTTTATTTTTTCCGCTGTCAAAAAGGTGAGATTTTTCCTATGAAATCTTGAAAAGGATCTGTGTTCAGAGGTAAGAACTCTCTCGAGTGTATTTGTATTCATATCATAGATGTGTTGTAACGTGATTTTCATAGATATTTGTTTTGCTTCAAATTTCGGGGTTCCATAGTTAATTTAAGAGCAGTAGAACGTTCGGGAATATTTATTGTCGGTCATTGATCAGGGGCAATGCAAATAGAGTGTGTGTGGTAAAATTATGGAAATTAATGTGGAGAGGCAGTGACAATTCACATAAATTGTGGTATGTATCAAGAAACTTCAAAATTAAAATTCTTACAATTACTTCCTCTTTTCTCTAATTAATTTGTTCCGGAATTTATTGTTGATTATAATGTTTAGAGTTGTGCGCCCATCAATAAAAGCAATGCTTTTGTTTCATAACGGAATGGAAAGATTTCCCATTTTGAAAATCTCCAACTGCAGGCCATTTAAACAGTCAATCAACTAAATTTACGCAGTTTTAGCAGCTGTCTTTTATAACAGAGTCATTGTTAAATGTTAATAATATAGCAGGAAAGATAAACAAGGTTGATATATTTCGTCAAAATGGTTTTCATACTATCAATATCAAGGCTTAAGAACAACAAAACTGCGATTGCCCGCCGGTAGAGCTATTTGAGACTGTTGCCGATGAACTAATAATAAGCATGCACCGACTTTTAAACACAATTTGGCGAAAGGATTGCATAACCAGTCATTGGACTCTAAACGTGCTATGTCCTATGTTAAAGAAACCATACTGACTACTGCAAAGGTATGTCGAGTGTGTTACGTGAAAAACTAATGCCTATTCTATCGTGGCTTTAGGACTGGCGAATTCACAACTTGAAGAAGATCCAGGAAAAACAAATTAATGAGAATTATCTTTTCGTCGACTGTAAAAAATGGCTTCAACAAAATTTTTTGAAGCTGAGTTTTTTATATATGAGAGGCCTTTGTGGAATAACACAATTCGACACGAAATCTTAAATGAATACCGCCAAGAATCATAGTGAGCATTGTTACACTAAGCGAGACTTTAACAGAGCTATAGGCTATCGTACCTACGATGGTGATAGTAAGAAAATTCAAAACGACGCACAATCTCCAATAAAAGCCACATGCTGTTTGCATATACTAACATTAAGCTCACTGGTCGACATAGGCATCATAGGTGAAAACTGAGAGATATTATTGCAGCCATTTCTAGCATTGAAAAGGAGCCGTATATGTGAACAAAATCCTATTACTGTGCTTCAACTACTAAAGCTAATACACATTTGGACCGTTATGTAAATTTTGGCAACTGTAAGATATTGTAAAAAGAAAAAATAAAGAAATGCATTATTTTATTAGTAGATGGCTTTGTATAAGTTTGTTCCGGTTATGCTAGATGGCGTTAAAAACAAAATATATCGTATTAAAATTTTGTGATTGCTTGATCCAGTATTATTAAGCGCGCGTTAAAGATGGACAACAGCAAAGAAAAAATACGCCTTATTTTACAAATTTTTCTAAAAGCAACAGTGCAAGTCGGGCAACTGAAATTGTGGATAGTGTTTATGGTCCTGATACTATAGCAACGTATCAAGCGCAATTTTCTTTTCATCAATTCAGTTCGAGTAATTTTCATGTCAAGGTTGCACCACACTCTAGAAGGCTAATTGTCGACAATGTTGAAAGAATAATATACGAGTATACCAACTCAAGTCCGATTATCATGCAAGCACGGTGCCACACGAAAAAAGCTGATTTGATAGATCGAATTTTCATCTGCGAATTACTGCTGAATCGCAACAAAATTCACCCATTTCTGAAGCAAATGATGACTGGTGCCGCAAAGTGGGTCATTTACGACGTTAGGCAAAAACGAGCGATTTAAGGTGAGCCGGCGCAAATGGTGGCCAAGCCCAGATTGATGATTCCCCTGGGCACGGAATCAATTACTATGAGCTGGTCCCCTACGAACATACCGTTAACAATTGCACCGTTTGCCCAATAGGAGAGGAATTGTATTTTATCAAAACAACGTCAAGCCACACACATCGATAATGGCTCCCCAGAAATATGTGAAAGCTTGGTTGGAGGTTCTTGTGCATCCACCTGATTGTTCGAACCTGGCGTCAAATAATTATCACCTGTTCCTGTCTATGGCCAATGAAAAATTCGATCCAAGAGAGGCTTGTAAAAATCGACTGTCCTAGTTTTTTCCCAATAAAGACGAAGTTTTCTATGTAAGAAGCTCAATGGAATGGCAAAACGGAACATATTTGACGTAATCTGGAACATCCTAAAAATTCTAAATAGAGCCATCAATGTGATGCAAAAATAATGGATTTCTTTTTACTACACCAAATATCATAAGTAGAAAATGGGCGACGCAAAAGACGGCAGCATAAACACCGTTGGCGATACTACGAGGGCGGTTCCAAAACTAGCTGACATAAAAAAGAAGACAAAAAAGTTGGGCAAATAATGTCCTTTTGACTCGATACACTTCTTCCAGCGATATTCAATAGTTTCTATACCCTGTTTATAGTAAGAACTCTTACACTAGCCATAAACCGCAGACTCCACCACTTAATTTTTGGCAAATCTTTTATCACTAAGCTATTTTTTCAAGTTTGAAAATAAAAAATGGTTCGAGGATGCTAAATTTGGCGAATAAAGTGCGCGATGAAACAATTCGAACTTTAATTCATTCATTTTGCTTTGATAAAACAACATTTCCTTTTTGCCAATTGCTACATTTTTCCCATAATTTGCATAACCTAAACGCTACAACAAATTAGGATAATATTCGCAAATTTCCTTTCTGAAGATAATCAATAAAAACAATCCAACGATGCCAAAAAACAGACACCATGACCTTGCCTTCACCTTCTTTGGACATGATTCTCCCTCCCATTTCTTTCCACTACTTTGGCTGTTTCTTTATGTCAGTCGTATAGTATTGCACCCACGTCTCATCATATTGCGATGAAACATAGCCAACATTCCACTGAAACATCTTCATGACACTGGCTTAAATCTATTGAAATCAAACGCGGCACCCATCTGTAGCACAGCTTTCTCATCTTTAAATCTTCGGTCAAAACACGATATCTAGCACTTTTTGAAATGCTTATCATTTTAGCTATCTCACACACCTTCAGTCGACGATCATCCATATAATTATGTGCATGAATACCTTAATTGGTCGACCCCTGCGGTGTTTGTTTTAGCAGCTCGTACGGCCTCATTTAAGCTTTACTACCCAATACTTTACAGCCGTAAACGAAGGAGCAGAGTGGAGTCTTGGTTAAGCTGAGACCTTTCAAATGGAAATATTGAATTACAAAACGGCGACCAATTTCTTCCATGTTTATAAATTCACTGAGATCGTTTACTTTTGATGGCTCAAAAAAAAACCTATGTTTTATAAGGTTGCCACTTTTCACCAAAATAACCCTTTTCAAACAGCCGGCATCATTCATGCGCCAGATCGGCTAATTTTGGGACCGCCCCCGTACATGTATTTGCACTAGATATTGAGTTATCTTTAATACTGGAGTTTCGTCCAACTTCATAGCCTCAATTTTTACCATACCCACCGTTTTTGGTGGAAGATACTAGAGAAAGCATAACTGCTACATCCATTTTTAATACCAAATCACTATTGGGAAAAATATTACTAACAGCAAATATTTGCTGGAATCATCAAACGCTTACTCAAATTATTGTGTCAACCAGGGGCCAATAAACTATCAATATTCCCATCCCAATGGATGAAGCTATAAAAAGAAACCTTTTGTTTAAAGTGGTCTATATTTAAAACTTCATAAAGATTTATTTACAAACATACGCATTTCTTATCCTCTATGAGTATGAAACCATACTCTCATATGTACTTCGGAAATCCTCATACCAAATGGGATTAAATGTAACTAATAGCACCAACAAACAGTTCATTTAATTTTATTACGCGTCATTGAAATAACTTCAATGATAGACGACGAATATAATGCCTCGGAGAAGAATTCTATTACGTCCACAGATAGACCGCAGAGCTGTGGAGCAAAAATCCATATCAAGATTAAACACTAAGTGATGACACATTT
The DNA here is from genome assembly GCA_019455685.1 of Philornis downsi. Lineage (NCBI taxonomy): Eukaryota > Metazoa > Arthropoda > Insecta > Diptera > Muscidae > Philornis > Philornis downsi. Next base: position 20,390 of record JAHXMU010015350.1, read on the forward strand.
CAATTTACCATCAAACCGAGAAAATGACATCTTATAGATTAAGATGACAACGAACTACTTACGGTTTCCTCGACCCAAAACTCTGACACAACTGAAACAAACATAGAAGAACACACAACAGAATTGAAATAACTTAATAATATTTATGAGTAACAGAGTCATACGAGTGAATGAACAACCGTCTGAAAACACTTCGAGGGGTTTCAGTAGCGAAAATCAATTGAATTCGAAATGACTTTAAAAACTCAATGCCAACATTTATGACAACCCATCATACACTTATGACTCTGTGTGGTAGTCATTTTAAGGGATGACTCTGTGGCCAACTTGCCCCTCCCTTAATCATATAGTAGACCAATGCGCAACATACATGCCTATTACTGTTGAATGCATCCTAGCGCTCAAGGATGAATCATGAAGAATTTCGAAAAAAATATTACGACTTTGTATATCAATTTGTTAAATGAAATCCACAGATTTCCATGGTGATACTTGAGCATATTTCCAAACACTTCTTGATATGGATTTGTTATGTGGCAGGAGAATGTTTGCGTTGAAATTAACCCCCCGCAGAGATTGTGCGTGATATTACTAACATTCGAATACAAAAGCATCTTAAGATTAGTTTATAGCAACCTGGAACCATAAACTCAAAAAAGATTTACAGAAGTATGTGCAAATTGAAAGAAACACCGGTTTTAATTGCAAGATTCGTTTCCTTAAGCTTCCGGAGTGGGAAATCTTGCCGTGGGGAGGCGCCTAAGTAATATGTATGTGTAAGTTTGTGGTTCTGGAAGCCTTATCATCTCAAATAGAATAATATTTACTAGAGAACACATTAAACCTGAACTTAATTGAAAAACGAATCTGACAAATTTCGTACTTTCTACAAACACCTAGGAAGCGGTTAAGATGTGTTGAGGCAATTGGCGTAGATGGAAATAGTTTATATTTTGAAAATACCAATTGATTTGGTTTTATATTTAGAAAAAAAGAATTAAATTTTAGCACTAACTAAAGAAAAAACAGAAACTAGATTTTATAGCTAATGTTGTACAGGGTGGCACACCAATGTGCTACAATAAAAAATTCAAATAACTTTTTTGTAATCAATGAATTTTTTTTATTTTTTTATGGTGTAAAAAATTCAATTTTATTTTATATAACTAGCGGGTTTTGAAGATGTTAGATCGTAAAAGACTTCCAAGCTCATTCACCCAAATACGACACCTGATCAGAAAATTATTGAAGTCAGCATCCCCTCAATTATTTTTTTAATGGACTGCTTCAATGCAGTCAAATTCCTTGGTTTCGTTTTGTACACCTCTTGTAGGAAAGTGGAGTTTTTGGATATTATATTGTTTGGGAATTTTCGTTGGAGCTCCGCCATAACCGTGTGCAGGTGCTCAATCTGGCTGGAACCAAATGTTGTTGAAACGGATACGTCTTCGACGCTGTTCCGGATAGAAAAAATTCCTTCAACATGTTTAAATATCGGTCCCCAATGACAGAAACATTGTGTTTGCAATACGATTCATTGTTGTCAAGAAATGAAACCGAAAGTAAAAAACAAAACATTTTTTTTTTTTTTTTTGAAATTTTGATAAAAATAATGCGGAACCCTCGAAAACCAATAAGTAGCTCTTAAACTGATAACTTAATTGAAAAGTGTAGTGCATACTTTTGATAGAAAATTAAATTACCTTAAATTTCATAAATATGACTTTCCAATCGGCTCAGTATGTCCGGAGATAATTGTAATTTAACGAAATTAATTTTTTTTAGAACTCAAAACAACACAAACTTAGTATATCAAAAACTGATCTACTTTTTTTAACATCTGATTGCATATTCGGATTCATCAGAAAATTGTTCATAAGAAATAGTAGTCAAATGTCAAAGAGTCCACGGGAGTTCAACGTGAGTCTCGTCGTGAACGCCTTACACACGGTGTACGACACACTGGGCATATTACAATGCGATTGCCAACTCCCCTCTGGGATAGCCAAGTAAAACTTGGACTATCTAGGAAAAGGGGCTGACAAATTTGATGCTACAGCAATTGTCAGCCCTTCCCTTCCAACCAGAAGATACTAAATGACTAGTATGGAACATAAGTTAAATGCCAAAGGTCAACATTTTTGTGATTTAGTGCTATTTACCAAATCTGTTGTCGTGAATTTGACCACTAGACGTTGAAGCTCCGTTGATTTTAAAGGGCCACTGTGACGTGTTTCATTTTGAAGGCAAAGTTTTGTCATTTGTACGTTGCGATCAATCGTGTAACTTGGCGTAATGATTTAGTGGCAAAATTACACGGCCGATAGTTATCCCATGTAGTTACATTCCATACTTGCCACTAATGTTGGTCAATTGAAATGTCATCCTTATGTTCTTTAGCATAAAATAAATATGCGCCAGCATAACTATGCCAGGTTTACTCATCTTTTCCTTGAAAGCTATCGAATGACAAATAATAAGAAAACGAGGTAACTTGCAAGAATTTGCACTGCAGGAAAAAAAAAAACCCCAATGGTCTGCAGACGCAACCAACCATCAGCACAACGGGCGGCAATTCCGCACAAATAAAGAGGGGAAATGTAAACATAAAGCGAAAACAAAACCATACGAAATGCAAGCAAATCACTTTGCATTGTCTATTTTGCCAATTACTGGAAAGAGGAAACATAAATTCCTTAGGGCTGCAGAGTCAGCCGCATCCTAACAATAACCTATAGCGTTTGTTCTTATTCGTTGTAAGGGATTATGAGACAATGAGCACGTGCATCATTAGGGTACCATTTTTCCCTTTAAAATTACTTTACAAAAGGAGAGACCCACAATTAGAATCACATTGCCGAGATAGGGGACGATAACCTGTAGATTGTTAACTTCGATAAGAAAGAAGAATTCGATGCAAGAATAGTTCATGATTAATAACAAAGAAGCACCTGGTTTGTCCAGACTCCACATTCGGAGTGTGTCTAGCCAATTGGCAGATGCCCACGGGAAATGCAAAGGCTCACAATTTTTATATTGAAACTGCCTCGG
>JAHXMU010015352.1:0-12669 GCA_019455685.1 Philornis downsi
TGTGCATCAACCAAAACTTACTTGTATTTTGATCATTGGAATGTCAGCATCGTTCAATAAAGTGATACGCGTATATATATTTAGAAAAGTACAGTCCACAGTAGTTTTTTTAACTTCCATCATTGGACTATAATATTTATATGTAAGTCCCACCATCACCATCACCACATTATAAACAAATTCAATGCACCAACATGTGAGTTAATCATGTGTTTGTAAGTGGAGTTGCAGGACAAAAACTGCCTTTTTGAAATTCGGTGAGCAAACTCCTTAATCATGTGAGTCATATTGTAGAGCAAAGGCAAAATATGAGGCATTAATATCAGTATTGTTGAACGAATTTGTAGAGTCAGAAGAAATACGCCTACGGCAACTTCTGGGAAATATAAGTACTGGCGACAGAAAACCATCAGCCCTATTAAGAGACATCAGTGAATTAGCTAGCGGAAAGGTTTCTGACGACTTACTGAAACCCTCTCGATTCAACGCCTTAAAAGTGATACCAAGACCATACTTTCTGTAAGTGATGACAAAATTGAAAAGCTTGTTATCATGGCGGACAAAATACATGACCAATCTGATGGTACTGGAATGATTAATACTGCTTCCGTTTACGGTGAAGACCGTTTGCTTTTGTTGAAAAGACAGATGAAAGAGCTAATGTGTGAAATGTGAAAGAGCTAATGCTTTATCTGTTAAAGGCCGACATCGAAATCGATCTGTATCAAATGATGGTTCTCGCAATCGTAGTCGTTCGCAGTCTACCTCATCAAAATGCTGTGATCATCGTAACTTCGGTCCCAAAGCAACGAAATGTTGATCACCGTGTTCTTTAAGTCTGCGGAAAACAAGTAGGCACCTCACATAAGGTGACGGGTGAGAATGAATAAGTGAGAATAAGTCGCCTGTTCATTCAGGATTCTCAATTGAAGTTCAGGTACCTTCTTGACACAGGTGAGGATATTTCTGGTTTTCCAGTCACCCAAGACGAAAAATCAAAAACCTTTAATACATTTGTTTCATATGCCGCTAATAATACAAAAATTCGAACATTTGGAACAAAAGTTATCAATCGCAATATTGGACTCCGGCGGAAATTTATATGGTCATTTATTTTAACTGACGTGACACAGCCCATTATTGGATCCGATTTTCTTAAACACTATGAATTGATAGTGGGCATCAAAAATAATCGATTAGTAGATTCCACCACCAATCTTAACGTCCATGGGGATAGTTTGTTAGCTCAATATCCAACGCTCAAAGTCTCTGAAGATTCCGGTAAATTTCACTCCATTTTGATGGAATATACTGGCGTTACGACTGCGAGAGTTAAACTGCCAGCTGTTACCAGCTCTGTAACTCATTATATTGATACAAATGGACCTGGGCCCTATTTCACTAAGCTACAAGTTTACAATTACAAACGTTTTTGCGTGTAGAATTGTGAACTTGTGAATAATTGTGTTTCATGAAAATACAATTACAAGTTTGTAGCTACAAGTGATTTGTACAATTCACAAGTCTACAAGTTATACTTCTACAAGTGGTTTTGTTTCACTAAACTAAATTTTCACTTGTACACTTGTAGAATTGTAAAAAAAAGCTTAGGGTCGGAAGAGACTCTAGCTTTTACAAGTTACAAGTGAATGATAAATTGAATTCAATTTTGATTTTTAACTATTTTTTAATAAAAATTAGTTCAAATAAATACAGAATCAAATCAATTTTTTATTTATTTTGTTTGTTTTTATTTATTTACTTTTTTAATAGCATATTTCCACTATAGTCGCATCCACGTCCGTGTCTAAAAATCAATGAACGCACGTTAAGGCCTTAAAATGCATAGACGCATCATTCATATTGGATGCGACTACCGATAAGTCACGTTCATTATAAATTCGATTATTTTTTCAATCGAAACTCTACTAAAATCTGCCGCACCACACAAACTTTATTGTGTTGATTTGCCATTACAAAACTTTTTCAACTTCTGAAAAACACAAGTGACAAACAACTACACATGTTTTGATTGATTAGTGGTGTGATAACAATCAAAACAAATTATCGATATACATTAGAGTACCCATAATTGCAAAAGTATCATACTACATAATAATTTCCTTGCCTCACTGCGGTGAAGGTCAATGCGTTGCCAACTACATAAAACCGTTAAAAAATGTTTTAAATCATTGTATATTTCATAATATACTACATATATTCATACATATATAATAATTGTAATTGTAGAAATTGTAGTTTACAAGTGGAAAAAGCTACAATTGTAGTGAAAATTTTCATGAAACACAATTCATCAGCACTTGTAAGAATTAGACTTGTGATTGTAACTTGTAAACTTGTAGAATTGTAGTTTAGTGAAATAGGCCCCTGTTGTTAGTGTCAAACCACAAAGATTATCTCTTGAAAAGTTAATAATTGCCAAGAATGAATTCGAATACATGATGCAATTGGGAATCTGTCGTCCGTCTAAGAGCAACTGGACAAGTCCTCTTCATATGGTACCGAAAGGCAATGGCATGTGGCGTCCATGTGGAGATTACCGGTCGCTTAATAGGATTACAGTACCAGATCGATACCCCATACCACATATCCACGATTTTAGATATATGCTGGCGGGTAAGAAAGTGTTTTCTAAAATAAATTCTTCAAGGCCTATTTTCAGATACCCGTCGAAGAAAGTGACATTCCAAAAACGGCTATTACAACACCTTTTGGGCGAAAGCTTGCATTAAATGTCAACAATCAAAAATTTCTCGACATGTCAGAAGTAAAGTATCTGCATTTTCGATTCCAGACGAAAGATTTAAGGTCGTTAGCATTGATTTAATTGGACCGGTTCCACTATCTGATGGATAGCGGTTAGAGCATTGAAACTGTGGCTAGAGCATTTCTAAATGGATGGATGGCTAGGTTTACCTATAGATTACTCTCACAGGTAGTGACTGATCAAGGACGTCAATTTGAATCTGCCTTATTCAGGGAATTTTCTAAAACCCTTGGTATTCGTGTTACACACACCACACCCTGCCACCCACAAGCCAATGGACAAATTGAACGCTGGCATTGTAGTCTTAAAGTTTCTATTATGTGCCATGCTAATCCTCGATGCACAGATATTTTACCAATGGCAATGTTGGGTTTGCGTTCATCTCTTAATCATAACCTTAAAGTTTCACCTGCTGGATCTGTTTACGGTGACTCATCCAGGAGAATCTTTTACAGAGACAACACAGTTCGTGCATTACCTGAACCACCCTACAAAGGACCATTTCAGGTTATATCAAACACATCCAAGACTTTCGTTATTAATATAAATGAAACACAGAAAACAATTTCTGTTGATCGTTTGAAGCCTGCCATCATTTTGAAAGCTGATGGATTATCAGGGGGTTTTGTTCCGAAATCATTAGAAAGAAGCGAGAATCCGGAAAACGATGTAAGAAAACTACGATCGGGAAAGACGGTTCAAATTAAGGTTTGCCATTTTCACTGGGAAAATAGTGATGTGGTGATGCATAACAATTAATATTTTATATCTTACATATTTGTACTTTAGAAATAAGTTTTCGAATTAATCTAGTTAGCATTGGTATTTTCATTTTGAAAATGGAAAATTATAGAAATAAAATTAGTATGTACTGATTACTCGAAAATAACAGAACGGCTTTTAACCACAATATTATATATGTATATACAGGATGTCCGTCCCGAAGTTATTCTACTTTGTTTTGCCGCCATTTTGGTAAGCATTAGTCTTGACAGTTCATATTTGGCAGTCGGAAGTAGAGATGTGGCAAATTTATTATGGAAAAATATTCGATAAACCAACGTGTTTTAATCGTTTAAACATTTTATCAAAATCAATCATCGATTACTGTGACGACGAGAAAGTTACGTGAAATTTTTGGGAGAAACAACGTGCCATCAAGACGCATTACTTATCGTGTAGTGAATGATTTCGAAGAAAGAGAGTCTGTAGCTGATAGGGTCAAGCATGGACCACAACGTACTGCAAGATCGGCCGAAAACATTACTGCTGCTCAAGAAAGTGTTCAAAACAATCCATCAACCTCAATTCGACGCCGTGCTCAGGAGCTTGGTCTTCAAAGAACAACTTTGGCCACAATTTTGCACAAGGATTTGCATTGGTTTCCATTTAAGATTCAGTTGACACAAAAGCTTCTTCCACAAGACCATTTACGCCGTCGTACATATGCCAATAGGATGTTACAGCTCGCCCAAGACAACCCCGATTTTCATGAAACAATCATAATGAGTGACGAGGGACATTTTCATACGAATGGATATGTGAATAAACCGAATAGTCGGTTCTGGGCAATGGAAAACCCTCAAATTATCCATCAGTCACCTTTGCATCCATTAAAACTGACAATCTGGTGTGCAATTTGGTCAGGAAGAATCGTTGGATCTTACTTCTTTGAAACTGAAGACGGCGTAACGGTAATTGTCATTGGGGAGCGATATCGTGATATGATTGAAAACTTTTTAACGCCACAACTGCATGATTTGGGGTTGATTAACATGTGGTAATAACAAGACGGTGCCACATTGCATACAGCCAGGATTACGATGGAATAACTGCGAGGCCACTTTCCACAACAAGTTATTTCAAGAAATGGTGAAGATGGTGAATGGTTGATTGGCCTCCACCATCGCCTGATTTGACTGCTCCGGACTTCCTTTGGTGGGGATATCTAAAAAGCAAGGTTTATGCAAATAAACCAGAAACGCTTGAGCAACTCAAACAAAATATTCGCGATGAAAATAATGAAATACCGCGAGAAATGTGTGAGAATGTAATGAAAAATGTGCTGAAGGGGGCTCGCATTTGTGAGGTCAACAGAGGCGGACATTTATCTAATATTGTATTCCATTCATAATTGCCGACATTAAATAAATCATATATAAATATAAGATCCATTCTCTTTCATTTAATCAAAAATAATAAACAAACAAAGTAGTATACCTTCTCGATGGACACCCTGTATGTTTATACCCCTGGTTGAAAGTATAATAATGCAACGTAATTATTAATAAATGACTGTGGAAGAAAACATTTGAAACGAGTCCATTTTCCAGATTTGTAGCTCAAACCTCATTGAGTGAGACGACTTTCTCAGTAGAATCAATATAACACAGCGAGAAACATGAAATAACCCCAGACTTTCTTTCGTGCACACGACCGATATAATAAAGACAACTACTTTGCATATGTTCACATATTGAAAGCATTTTGTTTATTTAAATTATAAGCTGTTAGTTATTTTAGTCAACAAAAAAGTTGTTTTAATATTTTTGAAGTGATGCAAAGTGAAGCGACAAAAAAATTACCAAAGTTCTGCGTACCAGGAAGCAAAAAAGAATAAATTTTTTACTTTTCTGAATTAAAGTATTTTATACCAAATTATAAAAAATAAAAAGAAAATATGCGTAAATTCAACATTTAAGAAAAATAGATCCGCATATACGGAAGAGTTGTGATTTTACATATGATAACATACGCACATATATAGGTTTACCAAAAAAAAAAAAAAAAAAAAAATACAAAATTTTTCGTGTAAATTTTACAACGACAATAAGTATTTACCCACCCAATAAAGTGCTGTAGTGTTATTAAAGGCCGAGGCCTATTGATCCCTTTTTATGAGAGCTACAAAAAGCCGTTGTCCGATTCCCTCAAAATATCTCAGTTAAGCATAGTTGATAAATGTACTCAATTCTGAAGTTCGTTCAAAAGTGAAAGGTAGGTGATGTATCAAGTGGTGTAAAATGGATTTATACGATAAGGTATTGCAGTGATTATAATATGTTTTAAAGCTCGTAGATCTATTCAGGTTAAGTTCGAAATTGATCAAAATTAGCCAAGTAAGAAAAACTTGTCCATTTAATGATTTCAAGTTTTTTTTTAACAAATGCAATATTTGCCCTTTCGGCAAAAATTGTGGTGACTGCATATACTGGTATGATCCGCCCCCTTTTCTGGATATTAAACGCTACATTGTCCTCTACAATAAGGACCGCAGGTTTGTGGGCGAAGTTGTCCTATGAGAAAAACTTGCGCTTTAAGTTACCTTTGGGAAAAAGGTACCAGTATTTGCAACATTTGGTTAAAATTGATAGATATTTTCATGTTGTGTTTTTTTTTTTGTTTTTTGAATCTTTAATATTTTTGTGATTTATGTGAGGTCACAAGTGCAAGGGTCTACATAGCGTATCAACTCTTCTTGGCATTCCTTACAAATCGGTTGGAAATATCTGGGCAGTTAGTTTAATTATGTATGACTATGTTTAAAGTAAAACAGTTAAGAATATTGAGGAAATAAATTAAATTCAAAGTACAAAGATTATATAATACATTTATACGTGGCAAGTAAAAAATACTATTTCTCTGTTTTTTCATTTTCCGGGAAATCGGTATATTTATATTTGGAAAAATTCCATTTCAAAATTCTCCTAATTAACAAACAGCAAAATCAATTTGCTTCTATAATCTCTAGTTTTTTCAACTGATGACCGCTTATAAATATTTCAAAACTTAATATTTTTTTGTGTTTAAACGAATTACCAAATGATGAAATTGTATTAGTATTTTCTGAAACTGAAATGGATATCTATAAATGCATATTTAAATTTGTTGCGTTACTGAATGACCACCTGATTATTGCCTAGGCTAAATCACGAAGATTGGGGTATACATGCCGCTCTTGAAGTAGATGTACATTAAGAAAGGATTTGTTAAAGTTTGAAAAGAACAAATTTGGCGCCATCGCCTTGCTCCAACGTCTAAACGGAAAACTATTTTTAAAAAAAGGTAAAAGGGGCAAATCTGTTGCTGCGGCTAAGCTCATGCAGCTAGAGAACATGGTGTCCATGTTCTACATCCATGCCAGACATGAGGAGGAATTTTTATACATGCAAACTTTTAGGGGTAAAAATGGGGTAAGAAGGATTATGGAAATTGGTGTCCACACTGCCCTTCTAGAAACGCTGTAAGAAGAGTTTACAAAATGAATGCATTTATGGTTAAAAGAAAATAAAGAGTAAGAAATCTGATACTATTGCCAAGCTCAAATGGCTCTAACATAATGAAAACTGGTGTCTATATTGCTCTTACAGAGTAGACAGGCCGCCAAACTCGGTACGAGCTAGACTCACAGAGTTTGATGTTCAATTTCTCTTATAAACTAAACTCGAAATAAGAAAGAAGTTTCCAAATTCATCTTTTTTTGGTGAATAAGAGTAGAAGCGGGACAAAAAATAGCATCATTGCGCGTATTCTTCTTTTGTATTGTAGTCGCATCAAATCATCAAATCAAATCAAAATTATCAAATTGGGTGTGTAAATTCACCTATTAGCGTAGGTAAGATATGAGAAAAGATTTATAAAAATTCGAGTCCTCAGGAGATAAACCATGAAAGAATGGAGACAAAAATGGTGCCATCGTCCAAGACAAACAGATGAGGCAAAAATCACCAGTATTAATATAACAAATAGTTGAAACAAACAGCTGGAACGCGCAACGGAATTTAAGTTTGTAAAATTGTGAATGTAGATTCTTCCTTGTGCGAGCGAAATAGGGGAATTTTAGAAAATTCGTGTTGTTATGTGTAAAATGGTGGATAAAGGGTTCGAAGTAAAACCGTCCCATAAAAATAAACCGTCCCATAAAATGACTGCACCTAAAATCATCAATACGGTCCTCTTAAACCGTACCAGCACAATGTTTGGATAAATTTTGAAAAACGTTCTTTAAAAATGTAATTAAGGAAAAAACAGACGGCCTGGAGACAAATAGTAGAAACTGAAGAAAAAGGAAGTTTTGCTTCATCGGGACAATTGTCCCATTCATACATCCACTATTATGGATTCCTTCATCACGCACCCAATTCGCCAGTTTTATCTCTGCCGGAAATTTTTCTATTTCCAGACTTTAAAAAATACTCGGTGGTAAAATATTTGCCAACAATGAAGAGGCGAAGTCTGCGGTTCATGGGTATTTTAAGGAGTTTAGTAGTTTTTATCATAAACAGGACATAAAAGGCTGATGGGCACATAACTCTCACTGCATGTCTCATTTTCAGAGAAAACCAATAGACGAGAAGGAACAAAACCGATGCCATCATCTAAACTAAAGAGCTGTGACGATAGATTAATTCATATTAACCGAAAAATGAATTATTAGGAGCTCAACTAGATGTGGGATTACAAAGTAATGTCCACCAAATTAAGCTGTTGGAGTCGGAATCGTGGTAATTGTAAAAGGCTCGTCTGTCAGTGCTAAATAAATTGCAGAGGAATTCAACTTCTGATGTAATTTTTACTTAAAATGCAGATTCAGGGGCAGGCCGAAGCGGGTTCTTGTTTGTTTTTTATAAATGATTAAAGCAAATTTGGAAATAAATAAATACAAGTGAAAATTAATTATTTCGCATTAAATATATATTTACTGAAACACGTCTGTATATTTTTAAATTGAACCTTTAAAAGTCTCAATCTTAAAATTTTTAAAAAATCTAGAGATTTGATTTTTAAAGCATTACTATAACTTATGTACTATTAAGCATGTAACTTTCTGAGATAACATATTTATTTGCTACGGGATTTTAGTTGAAAATAATTTTATTCAGATTCTCCCGAATGACGGCAAAGTGTAGAATGTAATAGAGTATTTTTTTAAATTATGTGATAAAAAATTATTCATCCGAAATGTTTAAATTTATACCTTGAACCACCGCTAAAGACACTGAAGAAGTGCTAAATGGAATTTATTTGACATATATCTTCAAAGGAAAGAGAGAACCGTCAAAAGATATGAAATTTTGCATATATTAGAGGGCGTTTTCATATTTACTTTTAATTTATAAACTCAACTTTTGTGGTAAAAACAAGTACTCAATAATGTACTAAAAATACTAGGAATGAATAATGTGAGCAAGTTTTTTTAACCTTTCAGTACTAAAAACAATAGAAACAATAATATGCAGTCACCAACAAGACTCTTTAACTTTTCAGAGAAAATAATCTGTGAATAAAATTGAGTGAAGAAGTACCGTTGTTGTTATTGCTGCAATCAATTTAATGTGGTGATCGACACTGGACCCGGTTGGAAATTTCTAGAATATATTGTGGACTGTATTTTGGGTTTGAGGTAATCTTCTGTACCGCTGGGAAGGCAAGTCGACCTGCTGATGAATGTTATAGCGCCTTTTAATCAGATAATTTTTCAAGAGATTTGAGAAATGATTTGGTTTTAGGTTGTGAAATAAAAGAAATCAAGATTGTTAATTTCAATTCAATATAAGTATGTTTGGGAAGCTGTGCTGCTTACCGCTTGAGTTGTGCAGAGTAACTACTTTTTGGTTTTACAATTTGTGGTAGTTACAAGTGTAATTTTTGGCTTTCGTTAAATATTATCTGGCATTTCCTCTATAAAAAATTCACAATATCTCCACCTCAAAGAGGGCAAAAAAGGTAGTAAGGAGCACAATTTGGAAAATTGGAACATTTGCAAATTCATTTCATTTTTAATAAGTTTTGATAAAAAAAGATAAGTGTAAACATTATTTATTACAAGTTTTAGTAAAAAAGGTAAGTATAAACATCATGTTTATACAATCTGTGTAATATTATATTCCGAGTTGTGAGAGTTATTTGCAAAATTTGTCATGAGGAAGAGAATTCTACCATGTAGAAATTTGGATATAGAAATTTGGCTTTTAACTTATAAAACTAACCCATTACCTTTCGAATGGTTATTAAATATAAGTGTTTTGATTACTTCAGAAATTATGGGCATCAGACCTAATATTGATTTTTATTTAAAACCATTTACAAATATATTTATACATTTGCGCAAAATATGTACACATAAGCTTATCATTAAAGACCTTTAATTTCTGAAATATATTTGTAGTTTTAAGAGAAAAAGTTTCCTGAAATTTCCTGTCGAAAAATGAAAATATGTAAATTTTCCCTGCAACAAACGTGGTTTATGCCACGGGCATGGTTGTTTATAAAACTCTGAGATCTTATATAAATTTAACCACTCAGTTATCTTATCAAAGCATAATAGCTTCGGGATCACATTGAAGCCCAAGCGTAGTATCCAATAACAAAACCGTTAAAAGATCTATACTTAAAACCTGGTTTCTTCCCCACAACATACCGCAAACGAATAACAATTTTACTGGTACACAAATCTAAAATCTGAATCTATTTTCGAATGAAGTCTACTACAGACCAGAGTTTTCGAAACTCCAACAACACACTCCCAGCGATAGGTCATCCATAAAACGTTCACTTTTTTTCAGAGGGAGTTTTTTACGAAGATATATATTTTACTCCCACTTATTACCTTTGAACAAATTATTTCAATGCAACAAATTATAATAACAGCACTTCATATAATTTTGTAATATTCTCACAATACGACAATACACTATTACATCATATAATGCCATCATTTGGAAATTGCATTTCAATCTCTAATATGGCCCAATAGTATTTTACATACTCGTATATTCAGTATTATGCCGTTAAAGTTTAAATAACAATGACATCTGTTTAACTCTTAACCCCAATGCTAATCTAAACCAACAAATTGAAGCTGGTTTGTTGTTGCGATTATTGTCCCTAAACAAATTGTGCTCCGGGCATACTACACTCGCGCCTTGACTCACTATGTTACCGTTTATGCGTAATGAGGTCATTAACGTTGTATTTCCATGTACATCGAGCAGAGGTCGCTGTGTACATTTTGTGATGTAGCGGATTACTTTCATAATCTACCAAATTTGAAAATTTGGAACATATTTGTGACAACGAATTCTGACTAATTATTGAAAACACTTTTTCACTTCATTTTTTTTTTCTTTAACAGGAAGCGAACGACTTCAACGATAATTATTTCTGCGTAATTGAAAAGTGAAACGTTGTTTTTGTCCTCCTCTAAATTTAAACAAATAAATAAGTAAATATGAAAAATCGAAACAAGAATATTGTCGCGTGGGCAAGAATTATGCTATACTTTAGAATCACCAGTCTCGAACACTATACCATTTTTCACCAAATTAGTTAAAGTAATTAATAAAGATAGTAATTGTCCGACATAAATCTGAATGTACATGGAATACCTCTCGTTATTATTTATGAGAGACATATCCAACTATGTCGAAAAATTACACTAATAAGGTAGGATTGTAAGGATTTCGACGTATAAATAAAAGTCAGATTAAGTACATGAGAACAAAAATAACTTTACTATTGAAAGGTTATACAAGGAGTAAACTTAAAGTTAGAAACGTGGGTCATAGCCGTACTATATCGAGTCGTACTGATGTTACTGATAATACAAATTCGTATTTGGATTGTGAAATACGACAGGGTGGTATATGTACATATACAAGGATTATCCACATTACGATTTCAAAATTCTCCAAAGTGATTTCATTGAGATTTGAGTTTTGTTGAACGATCTGTTATTTACAAACGGAAAGCATTCCCTCCAGTTTTGATTTTCGCAGAGTATCAGAAACAGTTTCTATATCAATTCGTAGTAATAATATAATAATTCATTGCGTTATTTCAAATGTTCCGAAAGGCAATTATTACATTCTTGTGGCATTTTCTCATTCTTTTTCACACATTTATTTGGACAAGGTGCGCGTTGCAAATGCCTTTCCACATTTTCAAATTTTGCACTTTGTTTAATGCATTTTTTCGCAAAACTGGAGGATTTGGGAAACCAAAAAATGAATGGAGAACCCTAGTCGTTTTGCACCAAAAACACCATAACTGCAATTAACTTCGCCGCCATTTAGACAAAGATTCCGACTGATATATAATATTATATTCAATAATTGTAATAAGTGACACAATATCAATAGATAGACTATCAGAATAGCTCAATATTAAACAACATAATTTTCTACAATGTAAGTACAATGACTACGCAAATTTCAACATAATATTTGAAGACTGCATCTCCCACGACAATCTCCTAAAATTTGTACATTAGTTTAATATATAAATAAATATATAAGTTTAACTGTGATGAGATTAGATTGGATCAATATAGTAATAATATGATGAAATTGCTTCATATAAATAACATCTATGGGGAGGGTAATTTCAAATGTTCTATCATTGTTTACTATTTGTTTTAAAAGTTATATTTATTTTTGAGAAAGTTCTATTAATATTTAAGAAACTTTAAACTATTTTTCATGTAGTCCAATTTTGTTTCAGAAAGTTTTAATTATTTTCCATATTTTCGTTTATCGGTTTATAAACTCTGCAACGTTTCTCGGAAATGTAATGTATCATTAACAATTAACAATATGAAAATTCTTGAACACACATACATTATTTTTAAATAAAATTGATAATTGGAAAGCAATAGACTTTTAACAATATTTGTTATCATTGCTTCAGAATCCATATAAAAATTGACACCCAAATATATAATAATGACTATACTCGTATATCCTGCATGATACTTTCATTCTAATATCTCCCTATTTAGGATTTGATTTAATTAGACCTCAGTAACATTAATCCAAGAAGAATGCAAGAAATTGAGCTCAGAAAATGTTCTAGCCACATACACATATATACAAACATATACA
>JAHXMU010015356.1:0-11356 GCA_019455685.1 Philornis downsi
TTCCCAGGTTAAATTAGTTTGTAATGTCACACCCAGATACTTCACTTCAGAAACTTCCATGATTGCCATACCATCGACAAAAATATTGAAATTGTTTTCCATTCCATGCGAGCGTGGTGTAAATCGAACTAGTTTAGTTTTGGTTGCGTTAAGTACAAATTTGTTTATTCTCACAAACTCAAAAATTAATGACATGTCTCTCCCCATCATGGTTTTTATAGCCAGATCATATTTATATGGATAAAATAAACACATATCATCTGCAAACATATACAACCGGCCATTCAACTTCAGATTAATTAAAGCATTTAAATAAATAGGAAACAGAAGTGGTCCCAAGACACTACCTTGCGGCACTCCTGATTTTACATGAACTAATCCACTCTTTGCCTTACAAATTTGTACATATTGTTTTCTGTCACATAAATAGCTTCACAGGAGTTGTAATTCCTTGCCGACAATTCCATAATCTGATAGTTTTTTCATCAGTATATCATGATCCACAAGATCGAATGCCTTAGAAAAATCTAGAAACAAGCTTGCAACGCCATGAAAATCACTTTCTTCTTTAGTTCCACATCCTTTTCTAAATCCAAAATGATATTTGTACATATATTCATTTTGATTTAAGTGATCTAACAACTTCATATGGAATAGTTTTTCGAAAATTGTATCTATTACAGACAAAATTGCAATAGGACGATACTCTGCCACAGACATAGCTTTCGAGATTTTCGGAATAGAAATAATTTTACTAATTTTGAGACTATCAGGATATTTTGCGCTTGCAATTATTCTATTAAATATGGTCATTAATATTGGAGACAACTGCATTCAACTACTATTTTCGACATAATACAATCATATTCCGGCGCAGCATTAATCACGTCAATAACCTCATTTTCATTAAATGAATCTAGCGAAAACTTGCTGGATTTCCTCTTCAAAGTCCTTAATATAATGCAATTATCATTAACAAATATCATAATTCCTTGCTTCAAACTTTCCACAGGCCCTACAAAATATTGATTTAAACGATCACCTTTCTCCTAATCATAAGCAGCTCTTCGTCCATCTTTTGTAATAATCTGTATTTCCTTATTTGTATTACGTCCCAAAACAGTGTTTAAAAAATTCTAAGATTTTTTCGGATCATTATTAACTTTATTCAGATTGTCAAAACAATAATTGCTCCTAGACTCCGCACTAGCTACCTTAATTACCTTACTAATACCTTTTAACAGCTCATTATATTTCTTAGATTTCGCCTTCCTTCTTTTAATAAGCAATTGCAAAATAAGCAATAAATATTGACAAATTCAATTCACAATAGCAGAAGAAAATCGCAACCGTATATCATGTACAGGGTTGCCCATATTCGACGGACCCATCTGGCAACGCCATAACTTTTGACAGAGATGTCAGATCGCTTAATGACATACCGCGTTTGAAGCGTCAGTCCAAGCAGATTTTTACCATGGAACAATACACGCCACGCGAGCGCTCTGAAATAGTTGAAATTTACATTCAACAGAAGAAGTCAATTGTGAAAACTCAACGTGCTTTTAAAATATTAAAAAATGTGAGAAGTGCGCCTTCTAAGAACACCATTAAGCGTTTATACGAAAAATTTTCGACTGGTGAGGCTCTTTCTAATCCGAAGAGGCCAAATAAAAGTCGACCAAGGCGATCGGCCGAGAATATCGCTGCCGTACGAGCCAGTGTTGAGAGGTCCCCAAGAACATCCCAAAAACGCCGTTCTCAGCAGTTGGGCATGGCTCGGTCCACTTTACAACGGATTATTCGCGTTGATTTGCATTTGTTCCCGTACAAAATTCAATTGACGCAAAGATTGTTGCCTGCGGACAAGCCTCGTCGATTGGAATGGGCCCAACGAGTCATCGAAATGGCCGATGATGACGAGCAATTTTGGAACAAAATTATCATGTCCGATGAAGCCCATTTCACATTGAATGGGACCGTAAATAAGCAAAATTGCCGCATTTACGCCACTGAAAATCCTCAGGAGATTCAAGAATTGCCTCTTCATGACGAAAAAGTCACAGTTTGGTGCGGCGTTAGTGCGAAAACGGTCATTGGGCCGTTTTTCTTCCAAAACGAAAATGGTCATGCTGTTACCATCAACCAGGAGCGTTATCGCGACATGATGACCAATTTTGTGATGCCAATTATTCGTCGAAAGCGTATGAGGCAGTTCTGGTTTCAACAAGACGGCGCTCCACCGCACACAAGTCGCATAACGATCGATTTTCTGAAGAATTTGTTTCCGGGCCGTTTGATGTCGAAAAGTGGTGATTTGGACTGGCCACCGCGTTCGCCCGATTTGACGCCCGCTGACTTCTTCTTGTGGGGACATTTGAAGTCAAAGGTTTACGTTAACAAGCCAAGGACCGTAGAAGAGCTCAAGGACAACATTTGTGAAGTAATAGCCGCTATTCCGGCCGAAATGTTGGCGAAAACGATGGAAAATGCTGCAAAAAGGGCACAATATGCCATCAACGCCAGAGGCGGCCATTTGGGAGATATCATATTCAAAAATTGATGTAAACAAATCTACTTGGAACAAATTAAATGAATAAGATTGCCAACCGCCAAATTTTTATTTTTTTCTTTGATTTTTTTTTTAAAACATGGGTCTGTCGAATATGGGCAACCCTGTATTTTAATGCATTGGTCATAAGACAAAGGAAAGAACATCGAAATTGACTGGTATCGGAAGACTACAGCTTCAGGAAGATTAATTACACTTAATTTAAAACATCCAAGGAAGATAATTATGAATATTGGTATCAACTTTATATGGCGAGTCTTGAAAATCACTAATGTTAAATTTCACATCGCAAATTTCAACAAAATAAGATACGTCTTAAGCAAGAATGCATTCTCGAAATTGATGATAAATCAATTGATTTACCAATGTAAGCATAAAGAATCAGAAAACCAAAGGAAGTTTCTACAGATATATGTATAAAGACATACAAATCCTTGACATATATCGAATGTACTTGGTTTTTCTGAAAAAGTTAAATACTCTAATCTTTATAATGGAAAGAAATTTGACTTAGCTTTTAAGACAGACAATACAGTCAATGATTTGTTTACTAAAGCAAAATCAAAAATAAAAAATGAGGATAAATCTATGGGTAATTTAATTTACAAAATAAAATGCGATGGGCACAAGTCCAACATATGTCAGAAGGCCGCGGATCATCGGTTTATATATTTATTCATTTTTTTTTTTGGCTTGTAATTTAAAGCCCTCCTGCCAATTACAAGTAAATTATAATATGCAACAATTCATCCATTAGATTTAATCTGCTCAATATTATAAGTTTACAAAAAAACACGTAATGAAAACTAAATATAAAATCTACAAATATATAGTATGATTTTAAAAAAACGTATGATTATTAAAGACAAAAAAAGTATGAAAAAAGACTAATTCAGAAGTTAGATGTTAATCGGCATGTGATAAAGGGTGATCGCAATTTAATTGAAAGTCTGAAAGTGTTGTAGAATGCGCTTTTTGTAAGAATCAGCATATAATCTAAAACTTTTTAAATAGCTTGGTAGTAAATTGTAAATTCGAACTACTCTTACTACAAAAGCACGACCCATGAGTGTGGTTATTTTAGGAATAACAAGCTGCTTAGTACGAGTGGAATGTGAAAAATTAAACGAATTAAAAAGAAGAAATTGAGGGCCACACAGTCGAACAACTTTATAACATGACAATAAAGACCTCAACCTCAAACTAAAACCCAATAAACGCTTAACATACGACGTTATATGAACACGACGCCTCAGTGAATATAAATATCTCATAATTCTATTAAACGCCATCTGAATTTTCCTTATATTTTGTTTATTAATGACACTATATAGCTCTGAACAATATACAGGGTGTCCCAACAAGAACGCAAGATTTAAATTTGGATCCTTTCGAAGTGTCATTGTTTGACATTTGAACAATTGTTATTGTTTGCTAGTACGAGCTTAGTAAAAAATGGTGCGCTACACGAATGAACAACGCATTCTCATTGTGAAACTGTTCTACCAAAATGGTGAAAGTTCTGTGGCTACAGTTCGCAAATTGCGACCAATTTGGGGTCACAATAGTGCTCCAAAAGAGTCAACCGTAAAGAGATTAATGGATAAATTTGAGAAAACTGGGTCTGTTAGTGATGTAAAGACAACAACGCGCCATTCGACCAGGTCGATAGACCGAAAATGTCGCAGCTGTACGTGATGATGTCGCCCAAACTCCATCCACCTCAATTCGACACCGACCTCAGCAAATTGGTGTCTCCAAATCCACTATGCAGCGAATTTTGACGAAAGATTTTCATCTTCATGCATACAAAGTTCAATTGACTCAGGAACTGAAGCCAGCTGACCATGGACAGCGAAGGGAGTTCGGTCATTGGGTATTGGAGAGACAACATGAAAATGCTGATTTTGTCGATAAAATCATCTTCAGTGACGAGGCCCATTTCTATTTTGATGGCTCCGTCAATAGGCAGAATTGTCGCATTTGGGGTGAGGAAAATCCTCGAGTGATTCACGAAAGGCAAATGCATCCTCAACGTGTCACTCACTGTGTGGTGTGGATTTTGAGCAGGAGGAATCATTGGACCTTTTTTTATGAAAATGAGGCATGTCAAGCGCAAACAGTCAATGGTTTTTTTCCAGTTTTTTCGTGTCTAGAATTGAAGAAATGAATGTGGAGGGCATGTGGTTTCAACAAGACGGCGCCACATGTCATACAGCCAGAGAAACAATTCAATTGCGGCATCAGTCATTTAAATCTTGCGTTCTTGTTGGGACATCCTTTAGAATACTAGGCATGATATAAGCATGAAACAATTTCTTCCTAATCCAGGGCTTCCCAACTTATTCAGGCTTATGCCTCCCCAAAGGCAAGTGAAAATCACCATGCCCCCCAAAAGAAACTATTTTTTGTTATAAATATTTATCTATATAATAAATATTAGTTACATTTGTAAGAATTTACAATAATGTGTAAAAAACAACTTAAATGATTTTAATTCAATAGTGAGATCACATATTATTCTCGTGATTGACATTAAAAAATAATATTAATATAAATTAAAAAAAAAAATGAATACAATAAAGAACAACAAATAAATTTACATACAAAAATTAAAATAAATAAAACAAAATAACAGATTAGTTTTACAACAAAAAACATTTCATTGAAATCATACATATTTACATATGTATTTACAGTTTCTTTTCCAGTGCGAATTTTGACAATTTTTGTGTTGTTCAATGTTTGGCGATAGTGCACATTTGAGATTGTTGTCACCATCTAAGCAAGATCGATATTCCTTTTTTAAATTTAAGAGGGAAGAAAAACTCTTTTCGCACAGGTATGTGGATGAAAATTGAATAAGAAGTTTTAATGCACATTTTGCTACACCCGGATACATTTCCATTTCCATTTTAACCAAAATTCTTGAAGATGTAACGATTCAAAATCATTTTTTGCACAAGAGTCACACTTCAACTGGATTGCTTCTTCCTGTATCGTTTGAGGCAATAACGTCACATCTACTACAAATGGGTTACTTATCAGTTTGCATTGCCAAGAATCGGTGTTAGTATCAGGAAAATACTTTTTGAATTCATTACCCAAACATATTCCAACATGTTGGTTGTAAATAAGTTGCATGCAAGTTGCTTCAGTTGGGTTGGCGGGCTCATGGAGTTTTAGTCGCTATGAATCACTTCGACGAGAAGCGTCGCGCATTTTGCTTGCGCGTATTTTACGAGAAATCTCGTTCACATATTGCTACTAGGCGGCTATATTGCGCTGAATATGGACTACGGCGAATTAGTGAAGCTCCGAGTGCTAATTTAATTAAAATATGGGTAAAGCGTTTTGAAGAGACCGGAAAAATATTTAAACCACAAGCAAATGGTCGCCCAAAAACATCTAGGACCGAAGACAATGTTGGGAGAGTTATGGAGTCAGTACGAGGAAATCCACAAATGTCGACTCGCAAGAGATCGTCTGTCTCACAATTATCGCGACGAAGTTTGCAACGAATTTTAACATTGGTTCTTAAACTGCATCCACTTCATAGCAAGACTCGCATTTGCTAATGAAATGCTTAATCGATTTTCCAATTTTGACAATATCCTTTTCTCCGACGAGGCTCATTTCCTTATGAATGGGTTCGTAAACCGTCAAAATTGTCGTTACTGGAACAGTGAAAATCCCAAAATCAAACACCAGAAACCATTGCATAGTCCTAAAGTGACAGTATGGGCAGCAATCTCTGGGAGAGGAATAATTGGTATTTTTTTCTTCGAAAATACGCGGGGCCAAAACGTCACGGTTAATACGGAACGCTATGTTGAGATGTTGAACGGATTTTTGGCTCCAGAAATTGAAAACGCAGGAATAGTGAATTCCAGAAGTTGGTTTCAACAAGATGGAGCTACCTGTCACACATCAAATGACTCCATGGTGGTGGTGAAGCAGATGTTCCCTGGCAGACTGATTTCGAAAAGAGGTGATATCCCATGGCCCCCACGTAGTCCAGACTTGACGCCTCTTGATTTTTTTTTGTGGGGATACCTCAAACACAAAGTCTACAGTAATAATCCAAGAAACATCGTTCAGCTCAAGGAGAATATCCGTGGTGAAATGGCAGCCATTACTCCAGTATTACTGAAGGAAATTTTCAATAATTTTCGTTTGCGGTTAGAGGAGTGCCGTCGTAGAGAGGGTCACCATTTAGATGATGTTATTTTTTAAAAATAAACTCCATTTATTACTCTACAATGCCTTAGATTTATTTTAACCATACCTTTTGTATTTATTTTTTAATCTATTTTTTAAATATGCACGTTCTATTGCGCCACTCTGTATTTTGAAAGAGTGTATATTTGCATTTAATTTCTCGAGAATCCTAAGCAAGATTCCTGGTATGTGGGGTAATGGGCCTAAACAGATATGCCGGAATTTTCAGGAATGTATTCTCTACTCTTGATTGATTTGTAATCGATGCGCCAAAGTTTCACTGCGCAATTGGCAATCATTAAATTGATCTAAATATCGTAGTGTAAAAGTTACATAAAAAAATTGTTTTTCATATATGCGAAAGTGCATATTACAACACTGCTTTTCCTACTAGGCTTTCTCACCAAATCCAGCGTTCAACAATTTGTACTATTTTGTACGCAATGAACAGTGTTTGCTATGCCAGAAATGTGTCTAATTTATATTTTCCCCCAGAAACCATTTGAATACGAATCGTATGAACACATTCAATGAATTCTATTCATGCCTTGAAATTTAGAGACAAAAAAGGTTATACTAACACTGGTCTTCGACGGATAGATCGAAGCAGGAAAAAGAAATTTAAAAATTGGTAGATTCAAAATTGGTTTTGGACATACACGTGCATATTTTTGCTTTAAGCTTAATTTTAGTTACTTCAACAGACAGTAAACATGGCAATTCTTTTTTATTTAAATAACTTTAATGTGGCAATGCCTTTAAAAATAAAAACAAAGCTGGTTCTTCCCCGTTGTTGTCATTGTGAGTAAGTTTCGTTCAGATGTGATTTCAGTACTTGGTCAAAATAATAAATATATTGCTCAATTCTTCAATATTTTCACAGTCTACTGTAGTCTTTTTGGAAAGGCTATTTATTTTACTGTCACTTATCTTTATTCATAACAAAATATGTAGTAAAACAAATCAGCCATGGATGGAAAAAGTCATTGTTCTCCGGAGGAGAGGATTCAAGACTAAGAGAAAGTGGCCAAAGTCTTCGTTCTATTGCAGAAACTATGAATCGGCCACTATTTTTTGCACAAAATGCTTTAAAGCCTAAAAGGTCCATCAAAACTTGCGGAAGACCCAAAAAAACTTTAGAAACAACAGATATTCATATTATAACACTGGCGAAGAAACACCCATTTGTGTCTTCAAGAGCGATTTCAGCAGAAATTGGAAATGTAATTTCATCGCGAATAATCCGTCGTAGACTACAAGAAGCACATTTACGAGGACGGATAGCCAGAAGAGTTCCTTTACTTAGACAAAAACAATTTAAAGGCTAGATTGGCTTTTGCAAGAAGTCATTCCAATTAGTCCGGAGGAGACGGTGAAAAAAATGGCAAAACATTTTGTGGAGCGATGAAACAAAAATGAATGTAAGTTTTTGGAAACGACTGTGCCCGGAATGTTCGACGCCTTAAGGGTAAGGAATTCCATGTTCGCTTCACAAAGAAGACGGTCAAGCAAGGGAGCGGCAATATTATGGTCTGGGGTTGTTTCTCGTGGTATGGTATCGGTCCGATACATCGAATTACCGACACTATGACCATACTCCACTACGAAGATATCTTGGAAAATACGATATTGAACTATGCTGTGGAAAGTATGCCTCTTAGATGGGCATTAAAGCAGGATATTGATCCGAAGCATACTTCTAAGTTGGTAAAGGATTGGTTCCAAGATAATAATGTTGCTTTTCTTGACTGGCCAAGTCAATCTCCGGACTTAAATTCAATCGAAAATCTTTGGGGAGAGTTGAAACAAAGAATTAGAAAGGAGGTTCTTGAAAATAATGATTAGCTACGGAATTTTGTTAAAAAAACTTGTTGTGAAATACCAGTAGAAACCTGCAGGAAGCTTATTGCCAGCATGCCAAAAAGAGTCAACAAAATAATTGAAAATAAAGGTGGATATACAGGGTTTTAACAAAAATCAGCCAATTTAGCAGAAAAAACTTGGTTTTTGTTTTACTTTTTTGCTTAATTTATCTAATGTACTTATTATTTTGTCCAATGTTTTTTTGTTTAATTTCTTACTTTTTGAAAAATACTGAATTTAAATTTTGTTTTTTTTTTTTGTTATTGTTTCAGTATTTATTTTATTTCTAATGTTATAACAAAAGAAATAAGTATTTGTTTTTTTTTTAAGTTAAATAAATTTTTGTCTACGAGCCTTTGAAAAAATATGGGGTGTACTTATTATTTTGACCATATGCGTATCATTCTTTTAAGATACAGGATGGCGTACGAATCGTGCTACAAACACAAAACAGGGGCTAATGTGGACCATTATTTGAAGATGTTGAAGGAGATTTTTACCAGAACTGTGCCAAAGACGTATCAGCTTTTTTCTATTCTATTCTCTATTCTATTCTATTTTCTGATCAGGTGTCGCATATGCGTGAATGGTATTCGGAGTCATTTACGGTCTATAATCTTCAAAATCCTTTAGATAAATAGAATTTAAAATAAATAGAATAGAATTTAAAATAAAATAGAATTTTTTATACAATAAAAAATAAAAACATAAATGTAAAAAAATATAAATATATAAAATATATATATAAAAATAAAAACATAAATGAAATACATTGAGTGAAGAAAAGTTATTTAAATTTCTTGCAGTAGCACAATTGGTGCACCACCTTGTGAATAACAATTTTGTCTCATACAAACTGACTTATTAACTGTTCTGACCTAAGCGAGAATTAACTTCGAAAAATGTTAAAAGATGACTCCGTCAACCGTAACCAATAATCCGGCTAATTTTATTTCTAGATCTTATACCTTTTGTGCATCATGGTCGTCATAATCGACCTACGGTGCTAGGAATTGGCAAGATAATAAAGAAATTTAAAGAGATTGGAAGCGTTACAGATGTGATCAGACCTTTGCATCATTGCAATGTACGCACTGTCAAAAATATCACTTTTGTTAGTGAAAGTGAGGGGGATAATCCGAATTTGTCAATTCCACGGCTTTATCAGCAATTGGGCCTGTCTTACGGCTTATTATGGCATATTTTGCATTTGGATTTGCACCTCAATCCATACATATACTCGTAGAGTTCAACTCACGTAGCAATTGAACCCGACTAACTACTCACAACGCCATAGATATGCTGTTACCGGTGACGCTACAGTAACAGGCTTTCAATGCTGATTTTTCGAACAAAATTTTTTTCAGCAATGAAGCTCATTTCTCAGTCGGTGATTACGTTAATAAGAAAAATTGTCACATATAAGGCTCGGCAAAGCCAGAAGTGAATGTGGAAAAGCCATTGCATCCGGAAAAAGTGACTGTTTGGTGCGCATTATCGAGCTCTGGAGGTGTCATTGAGTCGTATATTTTTCACAAATGACGCTGGAGGAACCGTCACCATCAATTCAGAGCGATGTGGCCATAAATAACCGACTTTTTCTTGGCGTGTAATTGAAAATTATTAACTAGACGATATGTGGTTTCAACAAGACGGTACCACGGGCTACAGAACATCACCGATTTTAGCTTTATTGCATGAGAATTTTCCAGAAAGCGTAATTTCTCGTTTTGGCGAGGTATATTGATCACCAAGATCAGGCGATTTGATGCCGTTTTTTGTGGGGTCCGTGTAAATACGGTCTTTAACATGGCCATATTTACGTCGATAATACCCCAAACGTTGATCATTTGGAAATCAACATCAAATCAAGTAATCGCCGATATACTGCCCGAAATGTGCGAAAAAGTGGTCGAAAACTACCACAAAAGGATCCACTACAGCAACCAATCCAGAGGCGTTAATTTAAAGGACATTGCATTTCATACATAATGGCAAGGTCTACAAGTCAGTATACCGTACCATCCACAGTATATAGCAGTCTTAAATACAGGCTGGCACACGTATCGTGCTACAAACACAATGTCGATTTAAATGGGGATCTTCATTTAAAAATATTGAAAGAGTTTTTTTACCCTGAAATGCACCGCAGACATATCCGTTTCAACAGCATTTAATTCCACCATAGCCAGACCGGTTATAGCGCAGCTCCAACGAAAATTCCCAAACTTCACTTTCCGCTGGCCTCCAAGATCACTTGATCTAACTGCAGCAGATTTTTTTTGGGTTATGTTAACTAAGAGGCGTGCAAAACGAAACCAAGAAATTTGACTAGAATGAAGTAGTCAATTAAAACAATAATGAAAGGCGACCCCGACTTCAACCCTTCAGGCCGCACTGAATAATTTTCAGATAAGGTTTCTGATCAGAGAATCCGGAAGTGGTAGTGGAAAGCCATTACATCCGGAAAAAGTGACTGTTTGGTGCACGTTATGACCTGAAGGTGTGATAGAGCTGTATTTTTTTCGAAAACTATTTCAAAAGTATCCACTGCCGCAACCAATCCAGAGGTGGCCATTTAAATGGCATTGTAATTCCTACATAAGTGCAAGGTCCAAGCATTGTAATGAAATAAAAGTTTCATCGAAATCAAAGCTTCATGTGAGTTTTATTTAACTTTAACTTGAAACCGAAAAATGG
>JAHXMU010015372.1:0-12653 GCA_019455685.1 Philornis downsi
GTTGTACAAGGAAGTTTTAGTAGAATTTTCTGATTTCTAGACTGAACCAATTTATTAAAGTCATTTACAGAAGACTAAACATCAATGAGCGATGTCGGATATAATAAATTTGTTCATAGATGTGAATTTAAGTAAGAGAGAGAACAAGCAGGAAATGCCAAAAATGGTATAAAAAGCTCATGAAAAATCGCTTATCATACAAGGAAATATTTGTAAAAGAAATTTTGGTAAAACATTAGGTAAATAAAGAGAATCTTTCGATGCCGTTATACGCAAGGTTCTCCATTTAGTGGTTTCGCAACTGCCTGTCCAAAAAGGCTGTTAGCTGTTAAATACCTGTCATCTCAAGTGTTATTTATTTAGTGAAATGTTTGCCATTTACGAATATGCCGTTAATGAATGGAAAGTTCCAGAAAGCATAATTTCCCATTTTGGCGACGTTAATTGACCACCAAAGTCATGGGATTTGACACCGTTAGACCTTTTTTTGTGAGACTGCGTCAAAAACCATATTTACGCGAACAATCCCCAAACATTGGAGCATTTGAAAACCAACATTCGTCAAGTAATCGCCGAGATACCGCACGAAATGTGACAAAATGATGTCGACAACTACCTCAAACGGTTCCACTGCTGCAACCAATCCAGAGGCGGTCATTTAAATGGCATTGTATTTCATACATAATGGTAAGGTCCAAGCATTATAATGAAATAAAAGTTTCATCGAAATCATAACTTCATGTGTGTTGTATTTTTTAAACCGAAAAGCGGATAAACCGGTATATAATATTAACAAGCGGGAAGGCGGCCAAAGTTTGGTCGGACCATAATGTCGTAGGTGATGTGAAAGTTCATCGCAAGTTAAGAAAGTTTGGCTAAAAGTTACACTTCTATCTCGTTTTCCTAATAAAATATCCGCTATAATACATTTTTAGGAGTTTTCAATAACCTAATCAAACCATAAGATATAATTAAAAGAAATTCATTATTTTTCCAATAAATGGCTTTAGTAATATATATTTTATATTGCATAATTGCCATCGGTTTACACTAGACGGCGTTAGAAAGCT
This sequence comes from Philornis downsi, assembly GCA_019455685.1. Taxonomy (NCBI): domain Eukaryota; kingdom Metazoa; phylum Arthropoda; class Insecta; order Diptera; family Muscidae; genus Philornis; species Philornis downsi. Next base: position 1,071 of record JAHXMU010015372.1, read on the forward strand.
AGGATTTCATGCTCAAAAAGCTACTCAGGCAGTATTGTGATTGCTTTATTCAAAATTATTTATTTGATTGCTTTATTCAGAATGAACACCAACGACTAAAAAATATTCCATATTTTACAGTTTGTCTGCGATAAAGGCGGAAACTCAAGCCAGCTGAAAATGTGAAAAGAGTTTAAGGTCCTGACGATATAATAACTAATGACGTGCAATTTTGGTTCCGTCAATTCCATTCCGGTAATTTTGATGCCAAAGATACATTACGCTCTGGAAGGGCGAGTTGTCAAATCCGACCGTCATGTAAGAACTGTTTTGATTGATCAAGAAAAAAACATAGCACAAAAAGCCATTTGGAACCACCTGAATAAGGTTTAACACAAAAAAGAAAAGAACGATGTATGGATGCCGCAAGAGTTAAAGTAAAAAAAAAACCCTAATAGATCGAATTTTCATTCTCCAAACACTACTAAATCCTAAAAAGTTGACCCACTTCTGAAGCGGATGGTGAGTGATGAAGAAAAGTAGTTAATTTGCGACAACGTCAAGTGAAAACGGTTGTGGTCGTATAGCGGTGAGCCGGCGGAAACGGGATTCACGGTCATTTGATTGCCCACGAACTAAACATTGCACAAGAAACCATTTGGAACCACTTGAATGAGATTGAATACAAAAACAAAGCTCGGTGTATGGATGCCACAAGAGGTAAAGCAAAAAAAATCTAATAGATCGAATTTCCATCTTCCAAATGCTACTAAATCGCAAAAAAATTGACCTACCTTTGCAGCGGATGGTGAGTAGTGAGGAAAAGTGGTTCACTTGCGACAACGTCGAGAATGGTCGTGGTCGAATGGAGGTGAGCCAGCGGAAAAGGATTCACTGTCAGGAAGTTTTGTTGTGTGTTTGGTGGGAATGGTAGGGATTCGTCTACTATAAATTGCTTCTCTACGGCTTAATTCTGTATTTAGGACTGTGTTTTTAACAATTGGACCATCTGAAGGAAGGAATCGGCCAAAGCGATTGGCTTTGGCCAATAATAGCAGAGGAATTGTATTCCAGCAGAACAAAGTAAGGCCACACATTTCGATAGTGACTTGCTCCGGCACCTTGGTTGTAAGGTTCTTATGAACCCACCTTATAATCCCGGTCTGGTACGAAGGATTTCCACCTTTACCTGTCTGTGCCGAATATTTATGCTCCTGGCAGCGAAGGAAGGGCTGACAATTGCGGTAGTACCAAAAATTGTACCTAGATAATCCAAGTTTTATTTGGCTATCATAGAGGGGCGTTGGCAATCCCATTGTAATATGCCCAGCGTGGGTAAGGCCTTCACGGTGAGACTCGCGATAAACCACCGTGGACTCCAGACTTTTTGGCTATCCCAGGGGGGAGCTGGCAATCGCATTATAATAAGCCCAGGATGATAAGCACAAAGTGGATAAGGCTTTCACGGCGTTAATCACGTTAAACCCCTGTGAACTCCGTCCCAGTTTTTTGCCAATAAACTGCCCTTAAAATCGCACCAAATTCTCGAACAAAATTAGATCAATGCAATTATGCTATATAAAGGCTTCCATGGTATGCAAAATAACGAACTTCGTTATACTTCTAATATCAAGCGCTTCATTCAATGGCACTAAATTCAGTGCAATTCAGCAAATATTACCACATTCCTTAGAGTACCATATATAAAGGGTGTCCCAACAAAAACGCAAGATTTAAATTTGGCGCCATTCGAAGTGTCATTATTTGACATTTGAACAATTTTTATTATTTGCTAGTAGAAGGTACGAGGTTAGTAAACATGGAGCGCTACACGAACGAACAACGCATTCTCATTGTGAAATTGTTTTACCAAAATGGTGAAAGTTTTGCGGCTACAGTTCGCAAATTGCGATCAATTTGGGGTCACAATAATGCTCCAAAAGAGCCAACTGTAAACAGAATAATGAATAAATTTGCCAAAACTGGGTCTGTTAGTGATGTAAAGACAACAACGCACCTTCGACCAGGTCGATCGACCGAAAATGTCGCAGCTGTACGTGATGATGTCACTCAAACTCCATCCACCTCAATTCGACACCGAGTTCAGCAAATTGGTGTCTCCAAATCCAGTATGCAGCGAATTTTTCACGAAAGATTTGCATCTTCATGCATACAAAGTTCAATTGACTCAGGAACTGAAGCCAGCTGACCATGGACAGCGAAGGGAGTTCGTTAATTGGGTATTGGAGAGACAACATGAAAATGCTGATTTTGCCAATGAAATCATCTTCAGTGACGAGACCCATTTCCATCTTGATGGCTTCGTCAATAGGTAGAATTGTCGCGTTTGGGGTGAGGAAAATCCTCGAGTGATTCGCGAGAAGCAAATGCATCCTCAACGTGTCACTGTATGGTGTGGATTTTGGGCTGGAGGAATCGTTGGACCTTTTTTTATGAAAATGAAGCATTTCAAGTGCAAACAGTCAATGGTGTTCGGTATCGTGAAATGTGGTTTCAACAAGATGACGCCACATGCCATACAGCCAGAGAAACAATTCAATTGCTGCATCAGCCATTTCCCGGTCGTGTTATTTTGCGTTTTGGAGGCCAGAATTAGCCGCCTAGATCGTGCGATTTAACACCATTAGACTTTTTTCTTTGGGGTGTTTTGAAGTCGATGGTTTACGCGAATAAGCCAACGACGATTCAAGTCTTAAAAGAGGAAATTGGACGCTGCATTAATGAAATACCGCAGCATTTATGCAAAACGGTCATTGAAAATTTCATTAAAAGATAGCGTGTGTGCCAGCAAAGCCGCGGCGGCCATCTGCCCGATGTGTTGTTCCATACATAACCTTATTCTGTCTACTTTACGATATATAGGTAATAGAGTTTCACGATTTTTTTTTTAAATATCTGTGTTTTAATTAAAATTTAGATCTTGCGTTCTTGTTGGGACCATCTTTACAAGTTGACAGAAATATTAGTCGTTTCTTTATAATCTCTAAGCGTAAGACTTCAGTTAGTTGTAATTTTGCTTCTTTTGCTGTATCTGAATTTTATATATTTTTATATAAATATTATTTTTACATATAATTTTGCACCGCCAAAGGACTTTGGGTAAAGTTATATGTAATTAAGTTCACCTAGCTGAAATTTCTGTACATGGTTTTACTCAGTTTGGTTAAACAGTAATATGGACTAATACGAAATATGCGATTTCGAACAAATCGAGTAATCAGTTATCCGAAAATTCAGTCTATCCCAGGGTGATGTCACATCGGATGCCTTTAGAAAGACTGTGGCCATTCCACAAAAAACAAGCTGTAGAGACATTATTCTCCAACACCTTTCAACGTTATTGATGTTACCGGTAACAAATTTCAATATTACATTAATTATTAATTAAGCGTTTACAACAAGCTTTAAAAGCCATAGCAATCAGGTACATCATTAAAACAACAATTAAAACTATAACCATTAAATAACTCAACACTTCCTGGGCAAATGCTCATTCACACCACAAAAGGACCACATTTTGAAATGCCTGACAACAATGAAAACACAGGCCAAGGAAGCAAATCAAATCGGATTAGTAGAGTAACCTTAAGGGGGGGATGGAAATGAGTTCCCATAATAACAATATTGACACCATTCTGTAATACAAAGACAACAACTATATAAGCACTTTAAACTAGGTATAAACATGAAAGCGCAGCACACGGCCACAGCAACACGATTCCCTCGAAAAAGGACACAAAGGAATCATTGAAATTGGAAAAACAAAGGACTAAACGCCCCAAGTAAGAGAGTAGCTGCCACAATAATAACGATAATGATGACGACGGCATAGAGAATTTTCCAATATAATAGTGAGAAAATAAGAGTAATTACTGTAGCAAAGTGACTTGTAATATAACATGCGCATACTCATCTAGCGTGAGTGGGAATTGCTCTTTGTTTACAACCGCTCCCTCTCTATTGAGAGAGCCTTTCGAGTATTACCGTTTAAACGAAGGATAGATAATAAAGAGCCAAACAAAGAGATCTACAGTAGGCTGATAAGCATGCGGGATTGCCCAAGTAAATTCAATCTCTTACAATCGGCCGGCAAATGTAATTACCGCCATTCGCACCAACAGATGAACGAACGAACACCCTTAGTTAAGTGGTAAAAGGACACAAGAGGACTTCTCAGTAGCGAGGAACAAAGGAGGAAACACACTGAAAAATACACATTTCCGTTCGGTATATTGCCTTCTGGCACGTTACCACCGTAATACAACAAAGCCAAATTGAATTGGAAGCATTTTCCATGTGGTTGTTGTCAGCCCTGCAGCCACTGCCAGCGCTACTTTGATCGACTGCTTGTGCTTGTGTGTGCATATTCGCTTGTCTATCTTTTCAGCTTATAATTTGTTGACGGGTTTCCTATGTAACTTTTGCCATCATATCCTTGTTTGATTTGTTTATTTTATATACGCAATGCTCATCAAATACACACACACATTTACGCACATTCGCATATTCATGCTTCTGCTCTATGCCTACATTCTCATCATCCCGTCATCAATCTTCATGGCTTGGGTATGTAAAGGATATTGGGTGATTTTTTCTCCTCCAATCCTGTGGGTGTTTGCATGTATATATATATATATATGTGTGTGTGTGTGCACAGTACAAAAACAAGCGCCGTAAATTATGTTCGTATTGTTTGTTGTGAGGTTTTGTTTGATTTTATCTGAATCGCCATAAAAATGCGTCCCAAATTCATAATGTTCCAATTTCGGGTATTAGCAAATTAATGCCTTTCACCCTCTGGCCTGCCTTTTTGCTTCTCTGTGCGAGTTGTGTTGGCCTTCAGTTGACCAAATTGATTTTTATATGGCGGTAATTTATAAAACTACTTTGATAAGTCGTCTATTAGTTTTCTCCTTAGCAAGCACTTGCTTTCAAGTTTGAAGGGGAGTTTTAGTTTGCGAAATCCTATTAATTGTTGAGTACGGGTTTGGCAAAGGGATGATTTGTTTAATTTAAGCACACAACTTTATGGCACCAACACTATAGGTTACAGTTGTGATATAATATTAAGATCTAAATACAAGCAGTTTATTATGCTAAGGGGAAAATTCGTTTACGTAGCCAACAGATCACACACTGTTTTCAATTTGCAGTAAGACAAAGTAGAGGCCCGTATTTATAATGTCCTGGTAGAGGTGGCTTCTGTGAATGTGTCCACAGTGAACTTGGGATAAGTTCACTGCAAGTTCAAATAAATATTTCCCCTGTTAAATAACTTCTGCCAAAATAGTATTACCAAGTTCTAAATATTCTCTTTCATGCTTCAAAACAAACAAAAGCGTAAATTCGGTAGATAATGGAAACAACCATTAGTTTTATGTGTTCAGCAAGCTCTTTTACCTTCATAAGAAAAGATTTCATAAGAAGCATTACCAATTACAGATCTAATTTTTATTAAAAGGTGACATAACCCAGATAAACTGACTCATATACACCATCACCCAACGTCATTTTGCATTGTTGCAAAAATATGCGGTGTACCAGAAGGGGAAAGTGGTAAATTGTTGGGTTCTCATCAAATTAAAAATGAATTCCCTTGCATGTCGTGAATGAAATATAGAAGAGCTTCTCATATTCAGTAAGTTCACACGAATTCTATTTTCATACTCATTTAACTGTAGGTCCCAGTTTGACGACGATTCCGAATGTCACAATATGAGAAGTATTTACAGGACCTTTAGATTATTTGACTATTCAAAGTGTTTGTCAGACATATCGAGGTGATCGCTGCTCAAATAATAAAAGGTGGCTGTATGCGGGGTTGAACTCGCGATTATGCGAACGTTAGTTGCGTATATTCGTATTAACCGTCGCGCCATGGTCGAACACATTTTGAAAAACTAGGCGATTGATATTTGAAAAAATATAACAGCCACGTCTTCTCCGGAAACTTCCCCTCAAATTACCTAATTTAACCCATATACGAGGTGTGATCAAAAAATAACCATTATTTTAAATTTTTTTAAAAAAGTATTTATTTGTTCTTCAATTTCTATTTTATTTCCTTCAAAGTAGCCCCCTTCAGATATAATACACTTGCCAGCGTTTCTTCTAATCCTCTAAACACTTCTAAAATGCGCTTTTTGGTATCGCCAACAGCTCCTGTTTCGATTTTTCTTTTATCTCCTCAATCGTAGCAAAACGCTTCATCGGTGTCTTCAGATTTGGGAAAAGGAAAAAGTCAGCGGGGGCCAAATCCGGTGAATATGGTGGTTGAGGGCATGCTTGCGGTTTTGTTTTTGGCCAAAAACTCACGCGCAAGCATCGATGTGTGAGCTGGTGCGTTATCATGGTGCATGATTGATTTTTGCGCAATTCTGTGCGTTTCTGACGAATTGCTTCGCGTAAACGGCGCATAACTTCAAGGTAATGTTCCTTTTTGACCGTACGACCATGTGGCAAGAATTCATGATGTACCACGCCATTCCAATCGAAGAAAACAGTGAGCAAAACCTTCACATTTGTCCGAACTTGACGTGCTCGGGCGACCAGGACGAGCATCGTCATTGACATCTTCTCATTGACATTTTTCGGTTTCAAAAGTAAAGTTAAATAAAACACACATAAAGTTATAATTTCAACGAAACATGTACTTCATTATAACGCTTGGGCGTTGCCATTATGCACGAAATACAATGTCATTTAAATGACCGCCTCTGGATTGATTGCAGCAGCGGATCCTTAAGAGGTAGTTTTCGATCACTTTTTCACACATTTCGGCCGGTACCTCGGCCATAACTTGACTAATGTTGGTTTTCAAACGCTCCAATGTTTGAGGATTATCCGCGTAAACACGGTCTTTGACATATCCCTATAAAAAAAGTCTAACGGCGTTAAATGCCATGATCTTGGGGGTCAGATCAGTGTGATAAGTGCACAGTGGGAGAGATCTTCACGGCGAGACTTACGTTAAACATCCGTCAATTGGCCGCTTTAGTAAAAACCAATAACCTCCCCTCGATTTCTAAACGGTGGACTTCAGAAAGTTATAACTTTGTTTCTTTTATTGTGATTTAATTCTGAGTATTTTTTTGATAACAACCTGACGATTTGCCACATCCCTCTTAGCTCTCTTCACACTTTTGCACTACAGCAAAAGGCCGATGGGTAAAAGTATATGGAAGTTAGTTTGCCTGTCTGAAATTTGGTAGTATCGAACAACTAATTCTTTAATTAAGGTAGTCCTTACAAAGGCAGTTCGTCTGAAGGAAATTTGTGTACCGATTTATTATTATTGAACAACTAAGTCTATAATTAATGTGGCTCTTACAAATGGTTATAAATTGACGTGATTCCTTACCGCTTCCAATAAACACTAAACAATGTTACTACCCAGTAATAAAGGGAGTATCTAGAGAAGCTTAGAAAGGTTTACTAATCGTAATCTAGGAGTGCTTTTTCACCAGATCCTCTGAAGCAATGAAAACTCTTTAGACCATTTTTTTATTCCTGGATATTAAATGACGAATGAATTGTAAAACTGTTAGACAATTACGGAAAATGGATTGGATTTAGTCCTTGTATGAGCAATTTTCTCTACCCGATTTGATCATAGTAATTTATCACAAATGTGATACCTGCGAGCCGTAGTATTGGGGGCTATGCGTTGATTCACCGCCAGATATTTAGTCTTTTGGCTTTCCTTTCGGAACCTAAAAGCATTTTTAGTACATTTATCGACCATATAAATTATGATAAATGGATGATAAATTTGTTGGGGATGACCACATTATTCTGCTTAGATTGAAAACTTATAAGCGAGAAACGGAAAAAAATTGAAAAATGTTGCAATTCTACAGTAATTTTATTGTTATGAACCCTTTGCAGTCAGTTACACAAATTTTTGTGCCGTAGGTAGAGCAGACATGAAGTTTTCAGTCATGATGGACAGAAATCTTAGTGATAATTTTTACAACAAATGACGGTTTAGGCAGGGCGACAGCATATCGTACGACCTCTTCAACATACTGCTATAGATGATTATGAAAGAAGAAGAAAGCTGCTGTTAACACGACAGGTACCTTCTTTAACAATAGCTATAAGTCATGCGTAAGATATAGATATTATCGGCAGAAAACTGCGGGATGTTACTAAAACCTTCTCAAGCATTGAGAAGGAGTCATCAAACATGAGAATGTGCTCGCTTAGGATTTTGTGTGAGTGTTGATAACTAAAATTTTGGAGTGGTGGATGAATTCATCTATCTCGGATCCATTGTAAATAAAACAAATGATGTTAGCAAAGCGATAAAGAGGATTGTTTTATTTGCTAACAGATGTTACTATGGGTTAAGCAAGCGGTTCAATCATAGAACCCCCTCTTGACTGTTCTAGCTTGCTCTCAATACTGTCGGCTCCTATTCCTAGACAGTCCAAGGTAACTTGTCTATCCCTTCAAGATCTTCACGACGAGACTCACGTAAAATCCCCGTGGGTTCTGCACCAAATATTAGTTTTACATGTCTTATTCTTGTTACCCAGAATTATGACTCAAGCGGATGAATCAATGCAGAGAGTTTTCGAAAGGAAAATATTCCGGCAAATATATGGACCCATCATCGTTAGCCGAAAGTACCGGCGTCGAATGGACAATGAGCCATATGAGGTATGCACCGACATCGACGTGGTCAAGCACTTCAATATAGGTATACAGCATTTTCGTTGGTTGAATCATTTTGTGCTGATGGACCCATATGCTCCACCATGAAGAGTTGTCGACAACGAACTCGACGGACAGCTCAAAAGAGGGCGACCAAAACTCCGTTGGAAAGACAAGGCTGTTGAAATCTTATTGCAACTTGATGCGACTAACTGGAGAAGAAGTACAGAATTTCGAAACGCTTGGAATTATTTTCTACGTGCGATGTACGAGGGCGGTCCCAAAACTAGCCGACTTATCAAAGAAAACACAAAAAAGTTGGGAAAATTTCCTTTATATTTCAGCTCAATCGTCTTTTAGCTCGGTATACTTTTTTCAGCGATATTCAATAGCTGCTATACCTTTTTTATAGCAAGAACTACCAGGCTCCTTATAGTAGCCATCAACCGCAGACTCCATCTCTTCATTGTTGGCAAATCTTTTACCACCGAATCATTTTTCCAAGTTTGGAAATAGAAAATAGTTCGAAGGAGCTGCATCTGGCGAACAAGTTGCGTGATGAAGCAATTCAAACTTTAATTCATTAATTTTGGCCATCCCAACAATGGATGTGTGAACTGGAACACTGTCTTGAGGAAACAACACTTTCTTCTTCGCTAAATGCGATCTTTTTCTGTAATTTCATCATCTAAACGTTGCAATAAACCATCGATGTTGATGATTTTTCCTTTCTGAAGATAATAAATAAAAATTATCACATCTGCATCCTAAAAAACAAACGCCACGCCGATCTTGTTTGCGGATGGAACCGTATTCGCCTTCTTTAGACACAATTCTCCCATTCAAGCCCACTGCTTTGACTATTCCTTTGCCTCCGGTGTGAAATGGTGGACTCACGTCTCATCCATTGTTATAAATCGACGCAAAAATTCGGCTTTATTACGGCGAAACATCACTAAACACTCTACTGAAACTTTTTGACGATGCTGGGTTTTGCTCTACTGAAAGCAAGCGCGGCACCCATCTTGCGTACAGCTTTCTCCTCTTCAAATCTATATACTATGTATAACACTTTTTGAAACGCTTATCATTTCAGCTAGCTTACGCACCTTCATTCGACAAGTCATAATGACTGAAATACGTCAAATATAGTTTGCCATTTAGTATTGAGATGAGTTGCCGACCTATTTTTCAGAAAGGTAAAACAGGTGAAATACTATCACGGTATTTGCAAAATTCAACACAGCTTAGTGTGTATTAAATAAAAACCACAGGTATGTCGATATTCCAAAATCAGATAATCTTAGTCCCGTAAGAAAACAAAGGTCTAAAAAAATAGAGATTTACTAGTCATATCCATGTGTTTTGACATTATCGCGGGTTAGTTGACACGCTCTAAAATAACCCTTAATTTGTTACATAATGTAATAGATTCGATTGAACAGCTATCTATATGATCAGCTAATCGCTTCAAAGAGAAGGAAAGTGGCAAATTTTGTTCAGCCGCCAAAGCTGATCAAAATTAAGTAACTCCTTTTTCACTGAACTAGAGATAATATATTCGCAGATTAATTTTTCGCCACGTAATTCCCATTTCGATACTATTTGTGTTGCTGGGGAACACCATTAAATGATTGCCTTAATTCCCATAAGGATACAACTTAATATTGTGGATTTTGTTTATATTCTTCACGTAGTAAAAGTAATTCACAAAACAAATCTTTATATAATTTGCATCCAAGTGGACGTGGCCTCTGTTTCCCCAACAATGGCGATTCATTGGAAACATTTGCAACAATGGCAAAAAAATCGAATGTCCACAGCTAAAATTTGCCATGTGAATAATGATAGAACTTTATTTCAGTTCGCACAAATCTCTTGATTATTCATAGCCCATTAGGTGTTGTACTCAGGTCTTTATACTTGTTCATTTTCTTTCCATTCATTTTCATATCGAAAACGCAATCGAATTCATGTGTGGAACTATAATTTATAATTTCAGTCGATTCAGCCCATAAATAGATGACCAGCAACCTGCCTGCAATGGGACAGAAGCCCGATTTAATGATGTCCTGTTACGTTTGCCATTAATAATCGATAAATGCTAAAGACAAATGTGGATTGTGGTGAAAACTCAAATGTAAATAGTAGACCATAAAATCGGGGCAGCTTTGCCACATGGTTGCTTTGTTATTAGGGAAAGGTGAGGCCATTGGGAATAATAGAGGACACGGTGGGAATGACACTCTTGGTATTAAGGACACAGTAATAGGAATCCATAGAATGAAGTAAATTAATAGCAGTAAACTATTACAAGTTACTTTGGTTTTCTTAGAAATTTGGTTAATTATTTGTTTATCAAATTACTCAGATGTTTGTCATATTTCATACTAGTTCATTGTGACCCAATCGAGCGGAAATGTGTCGAGAAAATGTATGACTTCTTCACAAGGTTATACATTGAGGCTGTTATCATTCATTCAGTTCATAAACTACTGTTAATGTAAATGACTGTTGAAAAGTAAAATTCAATTCTATTAGGAAAACAAAGGATGAAAACCCAGGTGGCAACATTCTTGAGAGAATTACACCAATTCCTGTGGAAATAACTAGTAATCACGTTCAAAACAAAATTTTTTGTTTTGCCACCTTATTGCTCTAGATGCCGTTTACAAGGTAACTGATAAATGCCACTTCATCAAGAAACTCAAACAATATTTTTTAAATTAATAAAGTATCCTTCCTTTTCTCAGTAGAAAAATAATATATTTTTAAGAAGTATTTTAAATAAACTTTTAGAATAATCGAATTTATATTATTTCTACGGTCAGTGCATCATCGACGACATCGTCATTTTATTATCCAGAAGTAATGAAGGTACAGGGTGGCGCAATAGAACGTGCATATTTAAAAAATAGATTAAAA
>JAHXMU010015385.1:0-11977 GCA_019455685.1 Philornis downsi
TTTTTTAAAAAAACATGGGTCCGTCGAATATGGGCAACCCTGTATATGCCATTTTTTCGTTTACGTTAATTGAGTACTATTTTCTAAAATTTAGTTAATTTCCTTAATTTTTGGTAGAAATTTACTACTGTTCAGTAATTTTTCTTAATTAAGAAATTAAAAAATAGATTCCTAAAATTAAATGATATTATAGATGTTTCTTTTATCGTTCTGCACATTTTTAGTAACGCCACCATGCGTTTTTCACTTCTCCAGTTCAATGTCTGCTTTTGATAAAATTTTTCTTTACTGTTATTGCAATTATATTAATTTCAGCAAGCTTCCTTCTCTACATATGTATTATAATGACTACTGACTACATAGCTTGGTGTGGTAAATAAAATAAGTCGTACCAAATGGTTCACTACTATTCAGTTAACAATGGAATGCGTAGTCTAGGGATGAACATTCGGAAAATATATGTCTCTTTCAAACTAGGTAATAGCTGATTTATAATTAAAGGAAACTTCAGAATTCGATAAGTGCACCACATTATTAACATTTGTCTCTTTTAATGCATTAAATATATTTTCATCATAAACATTTGTTCATGGAATTGCATAAATTCAGTCAAATTGGGCGCACATCAACCGTTTCTTCCATTTCTGGTAGCTTCCAAATACACACATCGCAACCTGTTCATCGACATTGTTCATATTCAAAGAGAAAATTTTATATGGGTTCTACTAATTTCACACAACGTATACGAGTATACGGCCGATATCAGTCAATTGTTTTTATTTCGGTAGTCCCGGTATGTAGAAATGACGCTTTCCATCCCATTACATTGTTTACTGCGGTCCAGCTAAGTGTTATGAATGCGGCACGAGGTAACAATTGATGAAACTATATCGCTCATTTTGTATATATATCGCTCAATTGTGCGGTATAAGAGTTGTTTACAAAGCTCTTCTTCGGTGGAGACTGGAATAGTCGTTTCGATCTTCTGCTCTTCTCCTCCAATTCGTCACACCAAGTTTAGATAGTATTTCAAAAACCTGGTCATTCCAACGGAATTTTGGTAGCCCCCTTCTGCGCCGTCCATCGAGTTTGTTGTCGAAAACTTTCCGTGCTGAAGCATTTGGGTCCACCCGCACAACATGACCAAGCCAACGCAATCGCTGTACATTAATGCGTTTGAACACGCCGATGTCGGCATATAGCTTATGCAGCTCATTGTTCATGCGGCGCCCATACCCTTCGTTAACGATAATGGGTCCATATATTTTACGGAGTAGTTTCTTCTCGAAAACTGCCAGTACTGATTCATCCGCTTGCATCATAACCCAGAATTTTGCGCCATATAACAGGACAGATGGAACCAACGTATGGTACAGCCATAATTTTTGTTTATCGATATAGTAACATCTGTTAGCAAGCAATACTCTCCTCTTTATCTCCATGCTGACGTTTTGTTTACAGTGGAACTGAGGTAGATGACTTCTTTCACAACTTCAAAATTATAGTTGTCAAAGTTCACACAGCGTCCCAAACGAGTAGACTGTTTGTTCGTTAAAGCCAATAACTTTGTTTTGTCCTCGTTTACCACCAGACTCCTTTTCGCTGCTTGAGAAGGCTGCAGTAACATCTCGCAGTTTTCTTCCAATAATGTCTACGTCATCTGCATATGCGAGTAACATATGGTTTTTGTTAAAGATGGTACCAGTCGTGTTAACTGCAGATTTTCTCATAATTATCTCCAACATCTCTCATAATTATCCCTGCCTAAGTCCTTGTTTCTAAGGTCTTTGCCTATCTTTACTGAAGGCTTCGTGCCAGTTAGCGTCATCCTACAAAAACGTATAAGCTTTGTAGAAATTTCAAACTCGGACATGGCCTCATACAGTTTTTGCCGCATTTGGCTATCGAACGCAGCTTTATAATTGACGAAAAGATGATACGTGTTGATCTGTTTTTTTGGGTCTTCACCAGAATTTGTCGTAGTGTGAATATCTGGACAGTTGTTGATTTCCAAGGTCAGTTGGAATGTTGGAATGTCAGTTGTTGTTCTTAAGCCGCAATACTGCTGTTCTGATCTCTGTTTGGCTCGGAACTGGGCAATTTATGTCAGCGTCGATAATTGGAGTGATTTCCTCACTCGTGCTACCATCCGGAAGTAAGAGCTTATGAAAATGCTCTCTCCATAGTTGAAGCACATTCTGTGCATTTGTGATCAGATTTCCTTCGTTGTTTTTACAGGAGGGGAGCGACATTCTTCATTCTTAATCTCGTGCGCACCTTGGCTGCAACCAGATGGTAATCTGAGTAATTATTAGCACCACGAATCACATGCACGCCCATGACACTAGAAGCATGCTTTCCATCTATTACCACATGATTAATCTGATTCCTCGTGTTATAATCTGGAGATAACCACGTTGCCTTGTGGATGTCTTTATGCGGGAATCTGGTTCCACTTACTACCATATTACGTGTCGCCGCGAACGAAACTAGTCTGAATCCGTTTTCGGAGGTGTTATCGTGTAGACTGAATTTTCCGACTGTTCGCCTAAGAATATCTTCCCTTCCTACTTTGGCATTAACATCTCCCAGCACAATTTTAACGTTGTGGCCAGGGCAGCGGTCATATGCTTCTTCTAAGCACTCATGAAACGTATCTTTCGTCACCTTGTCTTTCTCTTCCGTCGGAGCATTTGCACAGATCAACGTCATGAAAAAATATTTCGCTTTGATGTGAATAGTGGCTATACGGTCACTTATAGGGTTAATCCGCGAGACAAGGTGTTTAAATCTCTTTCCCACAACAAATCCACATCTGAATTCATGCCTTTCTGCGTGGCAGTTATAGTAGATGTCACAGTTTTTACTCTGAGTACATCCTTGTCCTGTCCATCGCATCTCCTGTATGGCGGTAATGCCAGCTTTATATTTATCAGGACATCCGTTAGTCGGATAGCTCCACCTTCTCTGTAAAGAGTGCACACATTCCAGGTGCTTATGCTTAAATCATAGTCCTTATAATGTTTGCTGGGGTCATCAACATTTCGTTTTATTATTTTCTTCGGTGTTTTCATGATAATGTAAATTTAGGATGAGCGGCTTATCAGGCCACTGCATCCGATCCTAGTGTTGGGGCTGCCAACGACCACTAGGCTGGTTAGTTGAGTTTTGGTAACAGAAGTTACCTACTAGCATAAGACGTTTCGGTGTTAGCATGCTATTTAGGTTTCGCAACTAGTTGCCTTCTCACTTTAGCTACCATAAAACGGATGTCTGATGGCATTACCAGGGAATACTTACCCAGATGTCGGGAGCTGCTTGGGAAATTCTGCAGAGGGATCTGGTTATTCCCAAGTGAATAACAATCAGAGAGAAATTTCCCCATTTCTCCACTTTTCCCAAGGCTCTAGATGAAAGTTTGACCGAGAGGTAGTAGGAAAAAATAGAACAGAGAGAGAGAGAGAGAGAGAGGAGGCATTAGGAGTTGAATGAGTTAGCCGAAGGATGAATAAATGTACATATAGACAAATCGTATTGCAGCAATGGCTGTAAGCGTCCTAGCGCTTCGAAATGGGATCGATGATCGTCCTGATTTTCCTAAGCAGTGAAGCAGTTATTTAGTGTATAAAATAAGAGTTTAATTAACACTATAATGAACACATAGCGACCAACAGCAATAATCTGTGAAATTGTAAAGTAAGGAAAGATTCCCCGGGATTGGGTGGTCCAAAAACCAAGATGAAGAACAGTTCACTGAAATTTTCCAAGGTAGGCTACTGAAAGTACTCTGTTGGAAAACTGGTAGACTGAGGAGGTTGGAAGACTCCAAAGAGGCAATTGCAGTACAAAATAGCAAGAAGTACGCTTTCATCAGAAAAAGCAAAGGTGCTTTGGCCAAAGCTTATAGGAGTCGCTTATGTGTGGTTGTTAATCAGGGTTTCCTGATCATACATGTTCTTTATTGGTTAATTAAATAAACTATATTCCGTAAGTGGATAAAGTAATCCGCAAATTCATCCGGTCAGATACATTTAATACATAAAAGTAATGGAAGTAAAGAACGAAATATTATCAAAGGCAATGAGGACGGCAATCGATTATTATATAGATAATGCTCTGAAATTACCGATGACAACCTCGGCCGAATGTTTGTATTCAACCATGGAAGTTTCAAAAACTGGCATTAACACCGAAGCACAACAAGTGTCTAGGCGGCAGATCCTCTTACAATCCTCTGCCTTCTCGGTTTTTTTTTTTAATTCTGTATGTGTTACAATCTGTCCTTGGACATTCCGTAATATTTGCATTGGCCTACATACTACTTATATACTAAAATTTTATTTTTATTCGAGAACACTTCCTTGAGTGTCCCTACTGCTATATTCGTCCTGAGTAGCCAGGTCCTGTGTGGTTCTCCTCCTTAGTCTGGTAAATAATGGTGTTTCGTTCATCAGATTGGACGCCAGCTGATTCGGATGTTGTTGAATACGATTCATGTATCTAGCGGAGTATTTTTGGACTTCTTCCTTAATGAATGGTGTTTTCAATTCTCTATGCAATTGTTTGTTTGAGAAGTATCTCGGTGCACCGGTGATGGTTCGCAGTACTTTGGATTGAAAGCGTTGCAATATTTCAAGGTTGGAGTTTGCTGCAGTCCCCCATAACTGGATTCCATATGCCCATATGGGTTTTAAGACACATTTATAGATTTTCAATTTGTTATCCAGGGATAATTTGGATTTGTCATTCAAAAGCCAATTTAAGGATCTTAGCCCCAAGGACAGTCTTTTTGTAAATATATGCTTTCTCCAAGTCAGTGTTCTGTCCAAATAAATGCCTAGATACTTTGCATCATTTGCTTGAGGTATTTCAACATTATTGATAGACACGGGAGGGCAACAACCTCTCCGAAGTGTACAAACGTTACCTTAACCGATTTCGTTTCGTTTGCCCTTATTCTCCATTTCTGCAGCCATTTTGTTATGGTATCGAGATGTTTTTGCAATTTTCTAGATGATAGATCAGGGTTGACGTCAGTGGCAAGAACAGCTGTATCGCCTACAAACGTTTCGATAAGAGTCCCTTTTTCTGTGGGTAGGTCCGAAGTGAAAATCAGATATAAGGTAGGACAATTCTTTTAAGACTTTAGCAGCGATAAAGTTGTATCCCGGGACTTTTCGGTCTTTTAAATCAGCAATTATATTTTTAACTTCGCAAGTGGTAATTTGTGTAATAGGCAAGTCCATCTGGTAATCTTCATTTAGAAAGTTGTGCAGCTCATTTAAAAAAGTGTCATTACCATGTTGTTCATTAGGTACGAACACTTTCTCCAGATGTTTTGCGAAAGTTTCAGCTTTTCAGAATCACTTTTAGCCCATGTATTCTGTATGGTTCGAATAGGGGGATCGTGTTTTATGGACCTGTTCGTACTCTTTATTACTTTATATAGAGAGTAGTCCGTAGCTGCAGTTGCATCTAAATTTTCCAGATCTCTATCAGTTTTTCTACTATCCTCTACACTTAAGATCTCTTTGAGTTCTTTTGTTAACTTATTTAGAACCGCTTTATCGGGCGGATACCTAGTTCTCTGCCACTTTTTTCTTGCCTTTCTATTTTCAGCCACTTTTTCTCTAATACTCAATGGAACTTTGTTCCGTTTATGTATATTTTTTTCATTCAAAGGGATTGTTCGATAATATTATTAAACTGCTCAGCTCCATTTATTACATCGTTATCTGAGTTTAAAGCAATGTGTATATTTACATTAGCTTTTACCAAATATCGAAAGAGATTCCAGTCAGTTCGTTTATTATGGAGTACACAACTTCTTGATGAAGGAATTATTTTTCTGCCCAGAGTTACCTTTACTGGGGTGTGGTCAGACCACAAGTCATAAATGGATTTACATTGCACTGTCTCTTTCTTAATACCTCTTGTCACACAAAAATCTCGTAAATTGGGGATTTTGCTGCAGGCTGTTGGTCAATAAGCCGGTTGTGCACTTGATACCATGTATAGGTTCATTGATTCAGCTGCATATTGAAGTTGATGACCTTTTGTTGTTGTTAGCCTAGAGCCCCAGAGGGTGTTTTTGGCATTGTAGTCGCCACCTGCGACAAAGGTATTACCAAGTGTTTTGAAGACTATATATGGCGGAAATACTTTTTGGGCCGGACCAATCTTCAACCACTATTGTTGTGGCTTGTATTTCTGCCCTTGCGTATGGGTTTGACAAATGATGTTTTATGTTGTTTCTTATAAGTATTCCAGAGCCTCCATGTGCTGTACCATCTGGATGTATTGTGTGATAGAATTTGTAGTTCGGTATAGAAAAATAATCCGTTTGCATTCCACAAGACTATTATCAATCGATCGAATTTATGGCATTTTAGACATTAGAGTTACCAACATTGTGGTCATTGCAGTCATTTGCTGCATCATCTGCTTCACTACCGCCATCATTTCGCGGAATTCATCAGTGAGTGTAGTGATCAATATGCTCTCTGTTGGATTTGTATCAGGTTCTCTTATATTATGTCTTGGATTGTTTCCGTTTCTAGCAGTTTCTGCATATGTGAATCCATGGCGCCTTTCGGCGGCCTTGCCTTGTAGAGGTGCTGGGTAATTTGTACCTAAGGCGGGAAAAGCACCTAGCAAGGGGGTGCCAGGTTGCTTTTCAGCAATAGGAGGGGCTGACTCTACGGGACCTGACGAGGGGTGCTTGTCAGGCTGCTTGCCAGCTTTACGAGAGCCTGGTAAAACGGGGAAATAACCAGGAGGTTGCCTAAAGGTAACATTTTTATCAGAAACAACGCGAGATTTTGTTTTTGGGGTTAATGATCTTTTGATAGACCTGGCAACCTTTATAGTTTGTGGGGTGATTTCCCTCACATAAAACACATTTTACATCTGTAGTTGGAGCTTTTCGAGAACAATTTATTGATAGATGCTCTCCAGCGCGTTTAATACACTTGGGTTTTCTATGGCACCCAGCCTTAGTATGTCCGTAGTGTTGACAATTAGGACAACTAGTATATGCGTGTCTTTACTTTAATTGGCACTTGATAGCTTTTTAAAGCACATATGCGTTCAAAAATAGTGTGTTTCCATATTTTGAAAGGAATTAATTTTCTGAACGTCAATCTTCCAAATCATTTAATGGTTTTTATTTTCGTTATATAACATATTTTACTACACATTTTATATTTTATTTTAGGTGAATTACAGTGTAAATCGGCTAAATCGACACACATACAAATTGTGGAGGGAGGTACTCATACAAATTGACCAAATTTCAGAAATTCAGTTTCTCCCCTGTAACTTCACTTTCGTAGATTTCGTAAATTACATTTTTATTCATTACATTTATGGATTCTTAGATATTCTTAGATTCATATTCCTTACATGGTTTAACTAAAATCCAAATTTGATACACAATGAGCGTTTGCCGAAGTAAGTTTTCACAATGAAAATGGACCGCTTTGCCACACCCCTTCTAGTACCTCTCGTACAAATTTGCAGATTTTCAGAAATGCAATCTTTCTTCTGTTCGTGGGCTTCAGCTGCCAACGTTGTCATTCACTATGATAAATTACAAATCTCTATAAGCTCTGTACAACATGACAAATTACCGATTTAACCCATAATATCATAGCTCCATATCTTTGCTTCAGTTCTAATGAATTCGATCACGTATGCGCTTGGTGAAGTAAACTTTGAAATAAAAACGGAGGTCATTGCCGTATCCCTTCTGGCACCTCACATACAAATTGGTCATTTATCGAAATTAAATTTGTCCGCTATTAATCCAAATTCGTAGATTGTAGTTATTTGCATTTTAGGCAATTATATTGCATTATGATGCTTCACCAACTTTTAAAAAATTAGCTGAATATCATATAAGTTTACCAACATATTCCTTCATTCATATCTTACATTTAATTGCACAAAATTCAGCATAATTTAGCAAGCATCAGGAATTTATCAAGCTTAATTCTGTGAATGAAATTGCTAAATTATTTTATAAACATTCTAGTGATTAATCACGGCCATTTGGCAACCCCACACTTTTGTGTCAACGATGAATTTCCATTTCTTAGACTGGAATTCTGTTATTGAGAGAGTATTTTATGTATTTTATGTATTTTAAATAATCTGATCGACCTTTATAAAATAAAATTTATTACGCACAAAAACATCCAGAAATATGAGTTGTGCAATTGTTCGTAAACACTTTCCTTAAGTCTGAAGGAAGTGAAACAAAAATCTCGTATTGCATAAAGACAACAACAATCACACGAATGGCACAACAAAGCAACATAATCAGACGCATTATCATTCTCTTTGTCCATAAAATCTAATGCTATTATAGTTGATTGAATATAACCTTCACATATTTAACTTTTGTTGTTGCTTTTCCTTCCGACCTTTACTATTATGTTAAATAAAATGCTAATAAACCACTGTTTTCCTGACAGTTGGTAGAATCCAAAAATAATCCCTATACTTAAATAAAGGATATAAGAAAATAGCTTACCGATTGAATGCCGTAATTTTTTAGTGCTCCTTGATCAGTATACCTCTATACTGTACCTCTTATGGTATCTAATGTTCAAATTAAAACATAACTTTGACTTTTTCTATACGTCTATACATCTACTGTACTAGTACTGTACACTGCAACACAACTTCACTTCGAAATCCTTGAAAGTCTTTCAAGTGGTTTAGCAAATCATTGGAGTGAATATGTTTCTTATTGCAATTGTGACACTTATGCATTCTTAAATATTTCTTTCATAATATTCAAAGTTTTGACACTTTTTTTCTATAATTTGTGTTTTTATTTCTATATGTTGATAATTGCCAACAAGAAAAGCTTTAGTAGCAGGTGATTAGGCAGGTGCAGGTAATTTCAAAAATATTAAATCAACTAAGATATGAAAGCCGAATACAGTATATCAGACATTTTTTTTAAATTATAAGTTTATTAGCGCACTATAAACATAACTTTATTTCGCTTATGTCTACGG
Source organism: Philornis downsi (assembly GCA_019455685.1). NCBI lineage: Eukaryota > Metazoa > Arthropoda > Insecta > Diptera > Muscidae > Philornis > Philornis downsi. The sequence continues at coordinate 9,030 of JAHXMU010015385.1, forward strand.
GAATATATGTATGATTACAAATTCATTTATGTGTGGATGTACGATGAAAAAAGTCTATCCTTAGATGATGGTTCGTTTCGTGTGGTTAAGTTACTGTGCGAGGTGTGGAATGCAAGTATCTTAAATAATTGTGGTTTTCGTTAGCCGGTTCGTGAATCGGGCATTTGCATGCCCGAATCCAGTAAAGCTAATTTATATAGATATGCCAAAAGTCTATAATGCAATTTACTAATATAATAACGTTAACGTTTTTTTTACTAATATAATAACGTTATATGAGATATAAATCGCAGTGAATGAAGTGGTGATGGGTATTCGTATCAATAACGAATGGACCAAAAAATGTTTTGTATACAGTTTAGGTTGGTTTAGGTTTATAATGCTATAACATTTCAGAGTTTATATACCGTTCGACCTTTTGTGTTTTTCTTAAGCGACTAGCAAAGTAGGAACGATTCGGTCAGGCATTTTATGCAATTACAAATAGTCTGGAGACACGATATTTGCATTTTATACCACAATTGAGATTAAAAAAACATTATCTCAGAAATTTGCATAAATGCACATATTTATTATTTTATTTTATTTATTTTATTTAATTCGTCCTGAGAACATTTCGGTTAGCCAACTTAGAGTCTGTGTTCCGGCTACTCGAAAACTTGCATTTTTTTTTAGAATGGTATACGGGTTTTGTCACAAAAACCGGTTAACCGATTTTACAGGATTTTTGATATCGATTTTAAATGCCCTACAACATTCGTTTTGCCAAAACCATTGCGATTTCTTCTAGGAATACACTTGTTTCATGTAAATATACTTGGCGCTTTTTGCATATATACGAATTACAAAGTATATCTGTCCCTTTTACCCTTGACATCTGATAGATGTATCAACCACCACACATTCAGCTGTAGTCCCTATTTCTCTTAGTATAAGTAATGTTTCACACAGGGGACTAATAGTGTAGTCAGTTGTGTTTTTAGAAGCCTTTATTTGTACGATGTAATCAACATATGTATAAGCTCTACTTCTCTTCGGTTAACATAATCACAGAAGTTTTGTGAGAGCCACGTGTAACGTTTTTTATGTATCATTGTTATCATTACCATGCGACCGCTTCGAACACGTTTCTGTCTAGTTTAAAAAGCCCAAAGTACAGCAAAATTACCACCCCTGATGTCACCTGTTGAAAAGCTTTTTCCTTACTTTGTGTGGAGACTTTTTATTTCTCTGATTTGCGACGCTGCTTGGCGCTGAGTACACCGAAAAACAGCTACAAGTTGGGCAATGGCGAATTGCAACAGTTGCTTGTGAGCTGTTAGTTGTAATAGTTGTGCCGCGTAGGGGGACTAATTCACTAATCGTAGCAGAAGTTGCAAAATATTTTTTCTGCGGCATATTTGATTTTTTGTAATTGCCATAAAAGTTGAGTTCAGTTAAATAGGTACCTTATTAAATAGACACCGGATAAATTGATTATTGTAATAGATTAAAGAGGAGTATGTACATATGCGCATCTTACGTACATATCGATAAAATATCTGCATATCTACATACGAAAACTACATACAAACATAAGTGCTGCGTACTGGATAAGAAGTGAAGATCACAAGAATTTTGTACGCGAAGTGAAGTTATTCATCTTTGAAAGGTGCGAAATGCCCAAATATATAACAAATTCACGGCCAGTTTGATTTTTTATTATCTCGTCCTGTCGCTAATCCTTTACTCGGTGCGTGCGCGTGTCTCTATGCCTACGTATGCAGCAACCAACAGAAGGTTGTGATTGACGCTTGGTTTTTAAGTGACACGTTGATAGAAATGAAGTGGTAACCTATACGGAATTAATCACCGCAAGTTTATGCTAATGTGCCAACTGCGCTCTTGAACATTCTACAAACATTTGCTCAGACAAGGGGACTGCGTTTCTATTAATGGAATACTTGAAGTCTTGGATAGCCTAACCTTCACTGTTGTAGTCCTTTTGCTGCGGGACATAATAGAGTCGTGCAGAAAGGTAAGTCAAATATATACATGCACAACCCCAGTAGCGGAACAATGAAGGCCTTCTTATAATTTCGCTAATTTTATAATTGATTGATTATAAGTGTGTCCAAAACCGATTAACTGGGTCTTAGATCAAAAACTGTGCGTCTGTTTTTAAGGTCGATTAACCAGGTTTCCTTTAAATTGATAAATTATTTCTTAACAAAATATTTTTTTATGAAATATTTAATTGCTGTTTAATTAATCACTTCATTTGTATGGGCTGTTGAGAGACTTCCTGCTTATATATAGCGCAAATTAACTTTTTCCTTTTTCAATTTTAAACATTTCATGAAATGTTGATTTCTGTATCCTCCGCCATAGGATATATATTCATTTTGTCATTCCATTTGTAATGTAATTATTCATCTGTGGCTCCATAAGCACTTTAACTCGTGTATATTGCTGGCGGTTGAAAAAATCTATGTCGATGTAAGCATCACATAAATCGCTTGACCTAAGAGTCTGATATTTGGCGTAAATACTTCTTAGATCCGCAAGCAAGTTAAGTTCGAAATTTGCAATACGAGTATAGGCCATGTGGGAAAATATTTATCCATACAATTACTGAATCCATCTCTGTTTATAATATACAGTATTATTGTGTTAATTTATCCCAACTCTTACAAAAGTATAGGATTTTAAAGACGTGAAAAATAATAACAAAAAATAACCATATTTACTGGTAGACGTTGATGTCGATATGATGTACAGGGTGGCGCAATAGAACGTGCATATTTAAAAAATAGATTAATAAATAAATACAAAAGGTATGGTTAAAATAAATCTTAGGCTTTGTAGAGTCATAAATGGAGTTTATTTTTTAAAAATAACATCATCTAAATGGTGACCCTTTCTACGACGTCACTCCTCTAACCGCAAACGAAAATTATTGAAAACTT
>JAHXMU010015395.1:0-14245 GCA_019455685.1 Philornis downsi
CTCTTGTAAATTAATGTGATATTTCAGATATAAGCCGTCGATACCTTAAGTTTTGGGTTTTATCTATATCTGAAGTTATTAGGAAATCTGCTGTCTTAGATGCTGCAAGTTGAAAAAAAAAAAACGAAAAACAAAACTTGCAGCATCTTAAGAATGGATGTTTTATATGTTAAAATACTGTATTCTGAGTATAACCGATTCAGAAAGGGTAATCGAATGGTTTCGCATTAAAACCAAGGTGCTATCACATTTCATTACATCAAAATGTTCGATTCTGAATTCACAAATTCAATGTTTTCTGCGCATATGAGTGATATAAATATGGTAGCACCATGTTTTAACGCTAAACCGAAATGTGAATTTAAGAACGCACTGTACCCAAGCTATTGAAACTTATAATATGCTTAAACTTTAGGATGATTTCAGCGAATACTACAAAGTCTGCGTCGATGAAGATGATGGATGGACAAGGACAACTGGTGGATATCTTTGTATCTGACTTTGAGAGCAGCAAGTATGACATTATAAACCGCCTGAGAGATGGGCAAGTACTTCATTGGTACCAACAATTAACCAACATTAACCGGTTGGACAGCGATGCCAGGAAGAAGTTGGTGTTAGTGGCGGTGGTTAGGCGGGAACTGGAAAGAGAAAACAATTGATAATGAACCATTATTATTAAAATGTTAGACATAAAAGTTTCATAAACTGGCCTTCTTCTACAATTTTTAGGCATTTTAAATCAATATTATGAATTGGAAATAAATAATAAAAAAAAAATGCGTTTCTGAAAATTCGTACATTTGTATATGAGGTACCAAAACGGATGTGACAAAGTGTGGAAAAACGGTTTACACAATTGTTTTGAGACATCAAGCTACTTTTTCAAAAAACCACTTTTGCGAGAGAAAAAAATAAATAAATAAATAAAACAAAAAAAGAAATAAAAATAAAAAATTCTTTGCGGCATTCTCAACAAAAACAAAGTTATCTATAACCACATAGAAAAACGACTTAAGTTACGACAAAATGAAGTTTATTCTTTATTATTATTTCACTTATTTAGACACATTTATGTCCAATCCCCAGACCAAAATGCATTGAAGTTCGGCGATTTTTCAAATCTCTAACCATTAATATAAGTGAGAATATGTTTTTCCTTATTATTGTCGTCTTAGCGTTTTTACAAAATTCTGTATATTTTAAAAGTTATAAGAAATTGCCTTCACAACAATTTTGTGGAAAGACAATAAATTGGGAGTTAATAAATAAATTGTTTACATAATTTTTCAGAAATAGCTATAACTTGGGAAATAAATCAAATTTTGTAATGGTAATTGAACGTAAATATGTATCTCATGAGATGTTTACAACTATAATAACAAATAAACTGAACTCTGTCCTAACTCCACTTAAGTCATTTATCGTTCTGACCACTATTTGGAAAGTGATGAGATAATATTGGGCATTAATATGTATGAGTTAAGTGAATTTACTTAAAATTTCTAATAACAAATACAACAATTCATATTTTAATTACTGAACTAAATGATTCATGGTTCTCCTTTAGCCAAACATTAACAAATTTTAATTGAAGTCGTACTCGCTCGGAGTGTTAGGAACTCCATTAAAACTTATCAAAATTTCACTAACGAGAATTTTTTAGATGTATTTCCTACAACTCAGAAAGTTTTCAAGGCTTAAGGCTTATAAGTTTCGAGATTATGGTTTACTTTGAAATGCTTGGCTTAAATTCAAGACTACAATATTGCAAACTTTTTTAATATTTGGTGGATTGCTTGAGGGAGGTATTTGTTCATAAGCAATTTAAAATAAATTCAATCAGCCAGAAGAGCAAAATGTCAATAGAATATTGAATTCCTAGGTAAGAATAAGCTATGTCCAATTTCGCCAATTTTGTAATCACTTTAAAGTAATATAAAAAACAAAAATTTAAAATTATCTTTCAATACATTGTTAGGATCTTCATTTCGAAGCAAATTTGTTTATAAGGCGGTAGCCTAATGCCACATACTAAATTCAATCGAAAGGAAAATGTGTTTGGTCAAGATCAGCAATCTAATTAGGCGAAAATTTTGCATCACAAAAGTTTCTGATGATGTTATCTGGCAGCAAAATTAATAAAATAACACTGTTAGTTGAATTAACAATTGTTTTCAGCGGAGATGTTCGTTAAGGTTGTATTTAAAACTAAAAAAAGTCTACGTGCCATATTGGGCAATCTTCAATGAATGATCAATGAGTATTCGAAGCTGAAAATAATCTACAATTTGAACTCCATTTACGGCAACATAACATGATGCTATTAGCCCAGTTCCTGTCAGGATCATTTAGAAGAAAAAAAAACGGTTGTTGCAATAATAACTACACTTATTTATGAAAAATATAACTACTTAACACAATTTCTATTCATATAATTCTACAGTTTACAAATTTTATTCAAACCAATATGTCAACTTACTCGGTGTAGTATCCCTTGACGTCATATGGATGCAGAAAGAAATCGTATTCTGTTCTTTCTTCATGATGCTCGAATAACATTTTTTCACATAGTTCACACTACGATTCTCCAAGTCATTGGCGATCAATAGCTGCTTTAACAGTGGTTTACGACTGCGACCTTCACAAAAATGGGATCTTTTTATGCAAAAGAATGTGCTGTCAATATGCGATTTTATATGGAGAATAATTAACTTCCTACCTCATTTGCATAAACTTGTAAGCTCAAGTCTTTCTCAGGTTCCAATACATTTTCAGTCGTATCTCGTCATCGTATTCAGTAGGTTATCAATATTTGAATTCGTTCATCCTTCGTAGAATTCTACTTATCCACAGGTGGATAGTAAAGGTACAGTAAAACACAGGTAACAGTATGTAATTATGCTTAAGAACATGTATATTGAGCCGAGAGTGCGCAAGCGCACCACGGAAACCATACAATAAGGATAATTACATGACTCCAATCCCTTTACAATTGAAAACACGACCATCCGAATCGAAGCAGGGGAAGGGAGTGGCCATTGTTGATTGCTTTACATGACTTTACGGGTTGTTCTCTGTACTTTTTCGAATATGCCACGTTGTTTGGGGCCTTTTGCATCAGTAAATGTTCACATGCAGACGTCGCTACGGTGCACAGCATATAACGCAGGGTTGTACTAACATTTAGTAAGCTGGATGGAGGCGTCTCTAGGTTAAGTCAACCGTGAGTTCAATGCCTTCACCATGTTTTGATGACAATATGCATAAATACATTTATCTTTTTATACCTAGTCCTGCCATATGTTCTGTTACAAATATAAAACGCGATAAAAAAAAAACAATATTCATATTGTATTCAAAATTATTTCATTTATTAGAAGACAATATTGGTTATTAAAAAAAGTTGTATTCACTCGAAATGGCCGCCTTTTGCTTTAACACAAGCTTTCAAACGGTGTGGCCATTGGGCTATAGCCGCACGTACGATTTCCATGGAGATCGAGGACGCTGCTCTGGTTAATGCTGTTTTAAGGCTTCCCAAATTTCTGTGGGGAGTCTTGCAAGCCATATTCTTCAATTCTGACCACGAAGCATAATCCAGTGGATTGAGATCTGGACTCCCTGATGGCCAATCTTCTGCTGCTATAAAGCCAGGAATATTAACTCTGAGCCACTCCTGCGTGGTTTTAGCTTTGTGCGCAGGAGCAGAGTCCTGTTGGAAGATGCATCTACTTCCATTGAAAAGGGTATTGGTCAAACCCTTCACAACACCCTCTAACACATCTTTTTGGTAAACCCTTGCACCAGTTTTACGCTCTTTTCACAGAAATGGAGGGATGTGACACCATGGTGGGAAACCCCCCACCAAACCATTACGGAAGAGGGATGATGGCCACGTTGAACTCTTGGAACAACTTTTTTCGCTTCCTTAGATGAAGTGGCATAAATCTTGTCATTTTGTTTGTTGAAAACTTCTTCCACGGTAAAAATTTTCTCATCCGTAAACAGAATGTTTTCATGCCCATTGTCCGCGTGCCACTGCAAAAGTCGCTTGCATCTTTCCAGCCTAATTTTTTTTAGCTGAGGAGTTAGAAGATGCCCCGTGGACCGACGATAGGCTTTCATATGCAGATCATCCCGAATCAGCCTAGACATGGATCTGGTTGATATATCCAATTCCTTGGGCATGATTTTCTGCTTTCTAAGGGGGTTTCTCCGAATTCTTTCACGCACTGCTTTTATTAACGCACTCGTACGGACAACGCGCGGGCGACCACTTTTTGGCCTGTCTTCTACTCCAGACAATTCGCCGAAGCGAGCAATAGCACGATAAACGAACATTCTTGATATTCCGAGTGGTTTTAGCAACTCGAAAATTTGGCCAGCACTCTTTCCTGACTTATACAGAGCTATTACGCCGACTCAATTCTCTTTAACGCCCCACTCCATGTTAATAGATTGCAAACTGAAACCAAACTGACTAGTATTCTTCACTAATCAGTGCATGTGTTCTGAAAAAAAGTTAACGGTTCTATTCCCGCAAGAAGTTTTGGACGATAAGCGCTGGAAATTGTGTAACAGAATATATGGCAGGACTATGTATATATTAATAGAGTTGTTGCATCGTCATCGTAATTTGTATTTACATTTTTTACAAGATTTCTTATAAAGTTGTTGTTATTTTACTAATAATGGTTCACCATTGGTTTGCCATTACCATTTTGTAGATTCCAACCATTGATTTTCGATTCAAACCGATTTCAAGGGATTTTCCATATGATTCATTCGTCCTACAGGCCAAAGCATTAAAAAATACATAAACTTATTGAGAAATTCACTCTTTAATAGCTGTGTGTCTGTAGTTACGGGAGAAATTCTAAGGATATTGAAATTTTAAAATATTACAATATTTCGTGAAAGTTTATTCCGGTTTGTAATTTCCTATAAAACAAAATTGTTCAAAGTTAGTCTTAATACAAAACAGAGTATTTTAGAATATACGATGTTGCTAGTAAATTCAATAATAGGAAACTAAAACAAATTAGTAAAAGTTTGAAGAAAATCTGAGATTCTTAACATCTGACAGGACAATTGCAGACCAGTTCATTGAACATAAATATTCGTTAACAAAAGTTCACTGTCTTTCGGCACACTCTGATGCAATAAGTCACTTGCACGCTTTAGAGGCAAGTACAAATCCGATTTACATTGTATTTAAAGCTCCAGAAAGTAGAAGTCGAGTAGAATTTTCAATTCGCTTTTGAAACGTGAAACAATACGGCGTGTTTCGCTTTTATTTTTTGCATGGGCTGTTGTATTTGAATAGACTTAACTCGTTTGAATAGACTTAATTGGTTTGAATAGACTTAAAAGTTTGAATATTTCTATTCGTAAAATCCTAAGCTTATTAGAAGAATTATTTCAGTGCTGTGCAGTGCAGTGCTAAAAATGGGAACTAAAGGATGCAAAGCTATAAATGTGACACTTTTGTCGGGATTCAAAAATTCTAAACTGTGTTTCCTCAGTAAATAGCAAGCAAAAATCATTCAAAATGATACTATTTATTAAATTAAAACTAATATTTCTCCTATTGCAACACTATTTCCAGCATACGTGTTTATTTTTCATTACATTAAGGATTCAAACTGCAACACAGCAAAGCATTAAAAACCCGCAACACATATTAAATTTTCTTATTTATATGAAAAATAAAATTAAAAACAAAAATAAAAAATGAGAATTCATTTAACTGATGTTTATCTTAGAAGGGCTACAAAAGACAATTTTTTTCTAAAGACGCAAAGAGACACTTAGCAATTTTCTCCAAAGAGAAAGTGTCGTTGCCGAAAAAGTGCAAGTTAAGGGGCAAAATTGGCATTCTGGCAACACTGAGATACTGAAAGTGGTATAAATGAAAAATATAGAAACAATTCTGAAGCACATTTAATCTATCCAAATGCCTAGCAGATGTCGCAGTATCAACCTCTGTATATTTTTGAGGGTGGCTTCTCGTTATTGTCTGCCACACAGGCGGCCACCGATATGAGACCACCCTTGGTCTTCTCACATGTTTTCTTATCATTATTGTGTGCGTCTCCGTATTTTACTTAAATAGACGTATACAAATAATTACAGATTAGAAAAACACATAAATTTCATTGTCTATGTGAGGAAAAATCAATCCATACACTGAAAAAAATACGTAGTTGATATGAACTAAAATGTCAAATGTAATGCGAACTAGTTGACGTTAACTAAGAAAACGCAAAATATGCGATTTGAAGTTAACGGTCGAGAACAATTTTTATGAAACAAGATGGTTTCGAAGGTATTGTCTCTAAAGACCGATGACTGGAATATCAAACTACATTGCCATGGAAGATACCTTTCATTTAGAAAACAGTCTTCGCTACAAAAAGTGTGAAGGAAGACAGTTTTCTCATATAAAAGTATTATTCAAGGCTACTTCGTTATTGAAAAGTATGACTGAAGAGTCGTCATTTTCATTATACGATATAGAACCGTTTCTTGATGACAGTTTTCCCGTTAGAAAAATGTCATTGAAGACACTTTTCTTATAGAAAAGCGTCATGAAAGACACATTTCTTACTGACAAATGTCATGGAAGACAAATTTCATGTAAGAAAGTGTAATGGAAGACACATTTCTTATGAAAAAATTTCGTGGAACACATTTTTCTTATGGAAATGTCATGGAATACATTTTTCATATGGTGCCAAGTTAGACTCCTTGTTTATAGAAAATAGCCATGAAAGGCATCTCTCTTACGGAAAAGTGACATGAAACACACTTTTCTTATAGAAGAGTGTCAAGGGAGACATCTTTTCTATGGAAAATTGCCATGAAAGAAAGTCTTCTTATAGAAAAGTGTCATGGAAGACTTTCATGACAAGTGTCTTTCATAACACCTTTCATAAGGAAAGGTGTCATGGAAGACACTTCTCTTACGAAAAAGTGTCCCGAAAGATGATCTTGTTATAGAATGGTATCATGAAAAACACTTCTTATGAAAATTTTGCATGAAAGAAAATTTTCTTAAAGAAAATTGTCATGGAAGGTACTTTTCTTATGAAGAGGTATCACGAAAGACACCTCTCTTATGGGGAAGTGTCATGAAAGACTCCGCTATTACACAACTGTGTCATGGAAGACACCTTTCTTTAGGAAAAGTGTCATGAAAGACATTTCTCTTATAGAAAAGTGTAATGAAAGACACGCTTTTTATAAAAAAGTACCGTCGAAATCAAATTTCTTGTAGAAAATTCCCATGGAGGACACATTTCTTGTGGAAAAGTTTCACAGAGCACATTTTTTATGGAAAATATCATGAAATGTGATTTGTTTATGGTGTCAAGGAAGGCACTTCCCTTATAGAAAAGTGTCACCTCTCTTATAAAATGTGTCATAGAAGAAGCTTTTATTACAGAAAGGTGCCATGGAAGATACTTTTCTATAAGAAAAGTGTCATAGAAGGCACAAAGAAAAGCTCGTTGGGAGGTACCATTTGTAGAGGAATGTAACTCTCAAGAAATTTTCTTGAAACGAATATAATTTTCACAAAATTTTCATTAATATCTAAGAAGATGCTTTTCGTACAGAAGCTGAATTGGAAAACATTGTTACTTTTCCTATATAAATATTCCCTATAAAACATGTAATTGCGTGAAAGTTGCGTCAAAAGGGCCCAAAATTGAAGTGTCTTCCAAAACTCTTCTTTGTATAAAGACATTCACACACTTCTTCAAGGGGAAGGTGCCTTCGGTGACTTGGCGATTTCCATTATTTTATTGCATTTTCCGTCGTCAAAATTACCTAATTTAGAGTTATAATAGCAGAACTATAAACACTATTCACATTTTCACTCATCTGGCTTGCGTTTTCGCTTTTATCAGAGAACTGCAAAATGTGGCATATTTTCTCTTTATTGGAATTCATCATTGACGGGAGGTCAAACTATATTAGGTGAAACATCAATCATCAAACTGTCTGATTAGTTTTTTTGAAACCTTATCTTTCCAATACCATGTGACGATTGGATTTGTTATTATTAACATGCTATCCCTGAGTAATTTTTCCTTTTTAACATTTTTTTTATTAATCTTGGCTTTGCCACCATTGGCAGGGCTGATGTCCTGGCCGTTCATCAAGTTTACCAACCTTCTGCCATTCTTGCTATCGTGGATAAAAGTTTTTCTTCTACCTCTTAAGCTTATGGCTAACCTATTGTAATCCAGCACGATACAGTCTTCATTCCTCTTCACCAGTAAAATTTCGCTTATGAAGTTCATGATGAACCGACTGCTGACATCGAGAGCACGCGATGGATGAGGATGAAAGCGATGGTGATCTTGTCCACGTTGAATACTCATTCTTTAATGTGACTTACTTATCAATTTTTTTTCGATTGTTTTTTAAAAAAATTCGCTATTACGAATATTTGCCATAACTTTCGAAATCTACAAAATTTTAAAACCTGTACTTAAACAACACAATGAACAACAAACAACATATTCTTGCTTATATTAATTTTTAGAGATATTACGTGATTTTACAAAAATCACTGTTTTGAACAACGACTATAACTTGTGAATTACACCGAATTTTGGATTGAGGATTGAAGATAGGATTGGGGATAGGATAATAATAATAAGAAATTAACTTGATTTCCACTTCTTACTCCACTTAAATTGGTTTTCCATGTTTAGGATACAGAAGTATAATCAAATGCATCATTTAAGAGGTAATTTTGGTGCTCGTGTCAGTGTTGTTCCACTGGAAAATACTAAGGCACTTTTAAAACAAATTACTCCAGTGGTAAAAGCTGTTCCCCCTTTCCCATCTCTAACATTTTGAAGTAATATCCAGCTCCTTAAGAGAAAAAGTTGACAGTTACCATTCGAGATACTGGAAAGACTATAAAACCTAACACAGGCAACGAACTAACTCCTTAAAATAGCCATCAACCGCAGACTCCATCTCTTCATTGTTGGGAAATCTTTTACCATCGGGTCATTTGTTTAAGTTAGGAAATAGAAAATATTCGAACTTTACTTCATCAGTTTTGGCTATCGCAATACTGGATGTTTAAACTGGAGCATTATCCTGATGGAAAAACACTTTCTTTCTTCTTTTTCGCTAAATGCTTGCTTTTCCATAATTTCATCACCTAAACGCTGCAACAAATTAGCATAGTATTCCCATGCGCAACCCAAACAACAAACGCCTGTAGATTGAACCGTACTCGCCTTCTTTGGACACAATTCTCCCATTCTGTTCCGAACTGTTCATTTGCTTCAGGTGTGAAGTAGTGGACCCAAGTCTCATCCATGGTTATTAATATTTTTCCGCTTTTTACGGTGAAAAATCGCCAAACACTCTACTGAAATATCTTCACGACACTGTTTTTGCTTTCTTGAAAGCAAGCGCGGCACTCATCTTGCACTTCCTCATCTTCAAATCTTCAGTTAATATACGATATATAGGAATTTTTAAAACGCCTGCCACTTCAGCTGGTTCATGCCCCTTCAGACGACATTCATCTAATAGCATTTTGTGGATTTTCTTAACCGTGTTTGGCGTGGACACCTTAATTAGTAGACCACCACGGTACTCGTTTTGGCAGTTCGTACGACCTCGTTTAGACTCTACTACCCAATATTTTACAGCCGTAAATGAAGTACTCACCCAGAACAGAATTTAGCTCGACTTTAATATTGGTTTGACTGAGATCTTTCAAACGGAGATATTGAATGACGTGACGGTGACCAATTTTTTTCATGTTTGCAAATTCACTGAGATCGTTGAATTTTGTTGGCTCTAACAAGAATACTAAACAACGTGGCGCCTTGAAACTTAAAACATACGTTTTACAAGACTGCCGCTTTTTACCAGAATAATTTTTCCAAACTACTAGCACCGTCTATACCTCAAGTCGGCTAGTTCTGGGCCCGTCCTGGTATATTTTTCAAAAGGTAGTGCCGGTTTTTCAAAAATTTCCATTTTCGGATAACTGGTTTTTCTGGATTTTTACCGTTCGGTTACCTGGATGCAGGGAAATTGTAAATTTTTTCACAACTTTGTAACCATATTATATTTGAATGAGGAAGCACTAGCGACATAGGCGTCCAACAAAGTGGTTTCATAGGATCTGGCGTCAGTCCAATCAATATAGGCAGTTGTAAAAGATATACTTTTGGCTCCAAATTAAAGCTTAAAGCTTAATCTTAAAAACTAGTTTTCTGAAAAAAAATGACGACACAAATCAAAAGTAACAACATTTGACTATCCAATTTAGTTTTTCATAAAATTTCTTGAAGCGATAATATATTTTCCGCTTTTTAAATGTTGAGTCTATAAAATATTGATCCGGGTTTGAGAATCACCTTCTAAATATAGTATCGAATTTGTAATCGCTAGGGAAAATAAAAGAGGCTAACTTTATTTCAATGCTGCTTTCTTCTTCCTCGCTGTCAAGTTTAATATAAGGAAAACTTTGTGCAACATTTTTCTTACTACTTATAGGCATACAAGTGACAATGTGCGTTTGTTACACATAGGCTCACGTATTGTAAATTCGATTATTATGAGATTTTAGCCTGATTTGGTTACTTTACGAGGTTTAAAGAGAAAGATACAGGGTGGCGCAATATAACGTGCATATTGCATCATCTTTTTTTGCGGGGTAGAAAAGGCGCGGGCGGGAGCGCCTACATTGTTGGGTTGGCGGGCTCATGGAGTTTTAGTCGCTATGAATCACTTCGACGGGAAGCGTCGCGCATTTTACGAGAACTCTCGTCCATATATTGCTACTAGGCGACTATATTGTGCTGAATATGGACTACGGCGAATTAGTGAAGCTTCGAGTGCTAATTTAATTAAAATATGGGTAAAGTGTTTTGAAGAGACCGGTTCAACATTTAAACCACAAGCAAATGGTCGCCCAAGAACATCTAGGGCCGAAGACAATGTTGAGAGAGTTATGGAGTCAGTACGAGGAAATCCACAAATGTCGACTCGCAAGAGATCGTCTGTCTTTCAATTATCGCGACGAACTTTGCAACGAATTTTAACATTGGATCTTAAACTGCATCCATATAAGCTGCAATTAACACAAGAATTGAAAGAGTCTGACTTCATAGGAAGGCTCGCATTTGCTAATGAAATGCTTAATCGGTTTTCCAATTTTGACAATATCCTTTTCTCTGACGAGGCTCATTTCCTTATGAATGGGTTCGTAAACCGTCAAAATTGTCATTACTGGAACAGTGAAAATCCCAAAATCAAACACCAGAAACCATTGCATAGTCCTAAAGTGACAGTATGGGCAGCAATCTCTAGCAGAGGAATAATTGGTCCTTTGTTTTCGAAAATGCGCGTGGCCAAAACGTCACGGTTAATACGGAACGCTATGTTGAGATGTGGGACGGATTTTTGGCTCCAGAAATTGAAAGTTCAAGAATAGTGAATTCCAGAACTTGGTTCCAACAAGATGGAGCTACCTGTCACACATCAAATGACTCCATGGCGGTGATGAAGCAGATGTTCCCTGGCAGACTGATTTCGAAAAGAGGTGATATCCCATGGCCCCCACGTAGTCCAGACTTGACGCCTCTTGACTTTTTTTGAGGGGATACCTCAAACACAAAGTCTACAGTAATAATCCAAGAAACATCGCTCAAATCAAGGAGAATATCCGTGGTGAAATGGCAGCCATTACACCAGTATTACTGAAGAAAGTTTTCAATAATTGTCGTTTGCAGTTAGAGAAGTGCCGTCGTAGAGAGGGTCACCATTTAGATGATGTTATTTTTAAAAAATAAACTCCTTTTATTACTCTACAACGCCTTAGATTTATTTTAATCATACCTTTTGTATTTATTGCAATAAAAGTAATTTTTATATATTAGGAACTGGTCAAATCCTTTCAATAGGTTTAAAATGTAGTATTTGCATATTTTTCAAGGAAGTTATACTTACATCCTTATAGAAATGTGTATTTAATCTCCTCAGTTTTGATCCGCAGAGAAAAGTCTAATAAAATCAGTTTATTTTGTTTTTTCATTGATCAAATACACGAAATGGAATTTTTGTAAAAGCCAATTTTTCGGATAACCCGGAAATCTTTTTCTAGAAATATCGGTCATTTCGACACTACACTGGATTGTTAATCCATGCCACTATATCAGAAAAATAACACAATGTTTTACTAAGTCCACCCAACAAATCAGTTCTTTGTGGCCTGATGAGAGATTGAGGACACAGCTGCTGCTTATGCTCTCTTACGGAACCAATATTGATTATTTTTAGGGAATCGAAAACATATATTTTGCCACAATTGGGGTAGAATCTTTGCATCTTTTTCAGATGCACTTAGTTGTTCGTGTACTAAGTCCAAAATTACCAAAATTTGTAAATAGATTAAGATATATTCGTATGATCTAAATCTAATGATTTTTGTGTTTAGTTAATATCTTTCTGATTATTTTCTTAACTGTAAAAAGAGATCCAAACCCACGTATGGTATATTGGATAACTGTTTCAAGCCTGTATCGACAACTTTACTTACTTTTCGAATTATTTCACATTTTAGGGTGTTTTTCGAGTATTTCGAGCATGTTTATTTTCAGCGGTGAATAAGTGAACTTTTACTCAAAAATGTTGACCTTTAATGCGAAAGATATGATATCATAAATATGATATACATACTTATCTACATTCTTAGGGCAGCTGTCTTCAAAGACAGCTAAAAAATTTACTATACTTTTCAGGGTTCACTAAGGATATTAAAAATAATGTCCATGCATTGAGTAGATTTTATATTAGCCGACCGGATGTATAAATGACGCCAGTAGTTTGAAAATATTACTCTGCTCCTTCGTTTACGACTGTAAAATATTGGGTAATAGAGTCTAAACAAGGCCGTACGAGCTGCCAAAAAGAATACCGTTGTGGTCGACTAATTAAAGTGTCCACGCCAGACACTGTTAAGAAAATCCACAAAGTAGTATTGGATGATCGTCGGCTGCTATACATCGTTTATTTAACGAAGATTTAAAAATAAAAAAACTGTGTCCAAAGCGAGTGCCGCGCTTGCTTTCAATAGAGCAAAAACAGCATCATGAAGCGAATTTTCATCTGTGAATTGCTGCTAATCGCAACGAAATCGACTTATTTCTGAAGCGGATACTCGAAGATACTCGTACGTTGCGGTTTTATCCATATAGTATGTTTAGTTTGTTTGTGAGAGGCATAAATGTGACAAGTGTTTCGAAAAAAATGGATCAAAGAAGTTTTGTGTAAAAAATGGAATTGAGTGCTCAAAAACACTTGAAATGTTGGCAGTCGCATACGGTGAGAGCAC
Organism: Philornis downsi; assembly: GCA_019455685.1. NCBI lineage: Eukaryota > Metazoa > Arthropoda > Insecta > Diptera > Muscidae > Philornis > Philornis downsi. The sequence continues at coordinate 13,385 of JAHXMU010015395.1, forward strand.
TCTGAGTCAAAAAAATGTTTACAAGTGGTACAAGCTATTCGCAGAAGAATGACGATGCTCGCTCTGGACGCCCCAGCACATCAACAACCGATGAAAATGTTGAGAAAGTGAAGAAAATTGTTGTGGAGAATCATCGAATCACATTTAGAGAAGTTGCTGAGGATGTCGGCATATCGGTTGGCTCACGCCATGCAATCTTTTCGGAAATTTTGGGCATGAAACGTGTGGCAGCGAAGTTCGTTCCAAAATTGCTGAATTCTGATCAAAAACAACGTCGCATGCGCATCATGGAAGAGACCAGGAGAGCCAAGACCAAAAAAAGCACGCGAAGTTCGATCAAATGTCAAGGTTTTACTCACTTCGATTACCATGGCGTAGTACATCAGGAGTTCTTACCACAAGATCGTACGGTAATAAGGAGTATTATCCTGAAGTTATGTACCGTTTGCGTGAAGCAGTGCGGAAAAAACGGACGCATCATGACAATTCACCTGCTCAATCATCTTTACATGTGAAAGATTATTTGGCCAAAACACCAAACAACCAAACAAAACCAAACCAAAACACCGTTATCATGCCTCAGCCACCGTATTCACCAGATTTGTTCTCAAGATTGAAGAGACCCAGAAGTGCATATCAAAACTGCTTCGAGGATTGGAAAAAAACGCTGGCACAAGTGTTGTATATCTGATGGGAACTACTTTGAAGGAGAGAAAATAGAAATTGATGAACAAATAAATATTTTTGGAGAAAAGTGAAAATTCACCTTATATTTTGAACACACCTCGTATACATAAGATAAGCACAAAAGCAATAGCTTTCAAAATTTCTTGAAATGTTTCCTTTTCGATGTGCCTTAAC
>JAHXMU010015419.1:0-10235 GCA_019455685.1 Philornis downsi
GATTTGACGCCCGCTGACTTCTTCTTGTGGGGACATTTGAAGTCAAAAGTTTACGTTAATAAGCCAAGGACCGTAGAAGAGCTCAAGGACAACATTCGTGAAGAAATATCCGCTATTCCGGCCGAAATGTTGGCGAAAACGATGGAAAATGCTGTAAAAAGGGCACAATACGCCATCAACGCCAGAGGCGGCCATTTGAGAGATATCATATTCAAAAATTGATGTAAACAAATCTACTTGGAAAAAATTAAATGAATAAGATTGCCAACCGCCAAATTTTTATTTTTTTCTTTGATTTTTTTTTAAAAAACATGGGTCCGTCGAATATGGGCAACCCTGTATATATGTATGTATATACATACATATATATTATATAATATACTATTATTATTTTTTACATATTTTATATTTATTAATTTTTATTAAGGTGAAAATTTCAACGAGTTTCCCAAAATTTGCGACTTCGGTTCCAAGAGTGTCAAGCAGCTGAGGGAGCCATTTGGACAACATTATTTTTAAGTCTTAAAAATTCCCATGCTTCTAGTTTTTAAAAATACAAATATATATATAATATATATATATTATATATATATATATATTCGTAGTTTTTTTTTAAATTGAATATTTAAATCGCCAACACCCTTATGGCCCACCCTGTATTTTATGTTATTATTCTTTTCTTTAAGTTTTAAGGCCATTTTTATGCAAGAAAGCTTCCCTTGTGGCTCAAGAAAACTGTCTACAAATTTGTTGTTCTATTTAATGTCTTATCGATTGTTTGACTACTTGAAGTGTTCACCACATCGAGTTTCAAACCCACGATCATATCAACGACAGTCGAGTGTATTAAATAACGCGCTACCGTTGGTCTAAGTAAATTAATTCACTTCACTTATTGATGACAAATTTAGGAAAATATTAGAAATTTTGCAGAAGTAGGTTTTAAGGAAGGAAAGATTTTGGCACTTGCAGTCCATCACGTCATCGAGCCGAGTACATGACTTATTATTACGTAAAAGGGCGTATTTGGGGATCCTCCTTTCAATGTTAATACACCAACATAATAACTTAACTCGATATGGGCAAAAGAATAATAAATTCGATAATTTTTTATTTAAAATGAGTGCAGCACAATTTATTTTTTTTTATCGTAAATGATGTTTTCTCGCTAGATAATAATTGATGTACATATTCTGCTGTTTGGTTTCATTAAAATGAGTGGACAAATATTTATTTTATTATAGATATTGGAATAATTTATATAGAATCAAAAGTTGTTAAAAATTTATCATATATGAGTAAGAGATGGACAAAATGCCTTCATTGCGAAATTACATAGTTAATATGAATCAATCTCAGAAACTATATATGTAGGTGGATCTACTAACTTTTAGATTGCTGATTCAAATTCCAAAAGTGTAATTCTTTGACACATTCTATATAAAAACATTGTGCATGCGTGTCACAAAAAAAGGTAAATAGAATTGCTACAAAATAATAGGAAACAGAAATCCCTCTATTCTTTATAGACCAAAGTAATATTTGCCATCCTCTTGGCCCCGGACGCAGGCTTGCTTAATTGCATTTTCCTCTCAAGATCTTTATTGCTAACATTAGACTAATATTCAATATAAATAAGTATACGAGCATACGATATTTGGTTTAACTTTAGGCCACCCACATCATGTATAGAAAAGCCCAGTCTTCCTTCCCATCCCTCCTGAATTAGTAGAAAATACATAATGGATGGAGATGTTCTATTAATAAAGCGTACATACAGTATGTGGCAGGACATATGCACGAACTTGTAGTTAATACGATATCTCTTTATAATAACAATGAGGCCATTTGGATTTTTTAATTTCTAAACTTAATTAACTAAAACAAAACAAAAACAAACAAAACTTTTTACCAAAATTAAAAAAATAAAAACTAACTCTTCAACATAGTTTTTTTTACGACAAGGTTAGGTCAGTGTGGCAGTCTGAATAGATAGACTCAACTAGACTGTATAGTCCATTGTGATACCACGGAAACTAGAGATATGGATGTCTCTAGTTTTCTCCCGTTGAACCATCCTGAGCGGCTCAAGAAGCTCATAAGTCGGACAATATCTATATCTTCCAGATGTCCGAGGTCCCTTAAGAAATAAGAGGCCAGTGTTGCTCCCACCTATTCGTCAGGGCGGGGCAATTGCAGAGAAGGTGTTCTATGAACTCCTCCTCCTCCTCTTCCCTCTATCTGGTGTAAGTATTTGGTACTTCTTGTCGAACAGTGGTTCAGTCAGAGTGTAGCCTATAGTGCATGTTCTGTCAGGCACCATGTTATGGATCACACTGTGACCATAACCATTGTTTGACCACTGTGACAGCTCTCTCAGTCTTACTGCCGTAACTACGGCAGTCTGCATACTAAATATGTCCAGGAGTAGTAAATGCAAAATTACATTTAGTGTATTGGATGGGGTGGTACGAAGCGTACCGGTGATGCACAGACTAGCCATCCTTTGGTCTTTGTCCAGTATCCCACAGCATGTGGATTTCTCAAGAGCCTTTCACCAGAGGATAACTCCATACAACATTATCGGTCTTACTATTGCAGTATACAACCCGTGAGTTCGTAGGCTTTAATCTCTATTGTTTCCCTATTGCCCTTTTGCCCGCATATAGCGCCACTGTGGCCTTTTTCGCCCTATCCAGAATGTTGAGTTTGAAATTCAGCTTCTTTTCCAACCATCAACAAGGTATTTTGCAGAGTCTGCGAAAGGAATTTTAGTACCTCCTAGGGAGATGGAATCTTGTACCTCCTGATGAACAAAACTATTTTGGTCTTGTTTGGATTTACTCCGTGACCATTTTCCCCCCGGTTTGATCACTGTGACAGCAGTCTTAGGATAAAAACATTTTCAATTCTCTTAATAAATAAATAAATTTCACTAATATTTCGTTATGTAGCCATTAGTTTTTAAAACTTCTTCGTATCTGTGGGGCATGGACTCTATTAACTTAGACAAAATGCTTCCGGAAATTTCACTCCATGCAATTTACACTTGTCGAAAGAGGTCATCTGTATTTTTACAATCTACAATACCTCATAGATTTCCTAGGGGAATGAGATCAGGCGATTGTGCTGACCACTTCAAAACCTCAATCTTGTTTTCCTCGAACCACACTTTTACACATTTGACACTGTGTTTGGAGTCATTATCGTGTTGAAAGCTCTATTTAAGTGTCACTTCTTTCTCTGTGCGTGGCAACATTACATTTTTCAGGATATTCTTATACATGGAACGATCCATTGTACCATTTATTTTATGAATTGGCTCAATCCCATTGCCAGAAAAACATCCCTAGACATTTCCTTCACTATGTTTTATCGTCCCTTCAGTATAACAAGGATTTAGATGTTGCCCTTTAGGTTTTCGTATTGGGCTAAATCCACTAGAACTTTTCAGATTATACTTGGACTCATCAGAGAAATGCAAGGTCTTCCGTTTGGTGTTATTCTAGTTCAAGTGATGCTTTGCAAATTCAATTCTAGCAAGTCTATTTTTCACAGAAATAAATAGTTTTTTTTTGACCTGCGGTATAATTTTAATTCACCTTCAACAGCTCTGCTTTGGATCAACTTTATTGATATCGCTCAGTTCTAATTGATTTGCAATTGACATTGCCGGTACAAAGAGAACCTTTTTTTTATCAATCGGAGTATTGTCTGGTCGTCCCGTTGCTGATTTTCCATGGACGACCCCCTTTGTTTATGGGAATCAACGATCCTTAAGCGCGAAAATGGCTGATAATACGCGAAACAACGCTATGATGTATTCCAAATTTTCTTGCAATGGATGCTACTGATTCACCTTTACTGTAATCTATTATTTTTTCGTATAATTACGCAGAATACTTATTATTAGCTATATTTTCACACAAAAAATTCAAAAAATACCCGATGATTTCGAAAGATCAGGAACAACTAAAAACATTTCCTTTCTTAAAATTTTTAAAAATAAATATTTGTTGTTATTTACGGGCACTTTTTGTGTGTAGTCTTCTGCAATAACTGCTGAATGTAAATATTTTTGAATTCGTGCTTTTGTTTTGTCACGGACGTAAATTTGAATACTATATTTTCCTGATTAACAATATTTTTCTTTGTGGTCTATGTCTTTTGTTAATAAGAGGGTCTCTAAACGTTATAAATAAATTATAATAATTAACATCCCTGTAAGTTTTTCTACGATACTTTACGAAATTTCATTGTGGTAAGAACAAGTTTGTGCTTATATTTTGTCGCTTACTGTATACAGTATGCTATGTATGCATACGGGTTATCCATTTTTCGGTCTCAAACATACATAAAGCTATGATTTCGATGAAACTTTGATTTCATTATGATATTAAGACCTTGCTATTATACACGATCTTGCCATTAGTAATAAAATGTTATTTAAATGACCGCACCTGGATTGAATTCTTTTGATGTTGTTTCCGGCCACTTTTTCACACATTTTGGGCAGTATCCCGGCGATAACTTGACGAACGTTGGTTTTTGAATGCTCCAACGTTTGGGGATTATCCGCGTAAACACGCTCTTTGACGTAGCTACACCAAAAAAGTCTAACGGCGTCAAATCGCATGATCTTGGTGGCCAAATGAGTTCGCCTAAACGTGAAATTACGCTTTCTGGAAACTTCATGCATTAAAGACAAAATCGTGTTGTGTGGCTCGTGGTACCGTTTTGTTGAAACTACACATCGTCCAGTTCATAATCTTCAATTGCAGGTCAAAAAAAAGAGTCGGTTATCATAAGGTCATAGCGCTTTGAATTAAAATTCAGATTATCCGCTACATTTTCACTAACAGAAGTGATATTTTCGGCAGTGCATACATTGCGATGTTGCACAGGCCTGACAACATCTGGAACGCTTCCAGTCTATTTCAAATTTCTACACAATCTTGCCAATTTCTTGCACAGTAGGTCGATTATGGCAACCACAATCACTCCGTAATGCACGAAAAGTGCCCACTTTTAAATCACCACTTTCATAGTAAGTTTTAACTATTTGTAAGCGCTCTTCAGTTGTTGTTGAACAATCTATATTCCATATTAATGGCAAATCATTCACTGAAGCGGTATTTTCGGCAGTGCATACATAAATTGCAATGATGCATAGCTCTGATCACATCTGCAACGCTTTCAGTCTTTTCAAATTTGTTTATAATCTTGCCAATTCCTTGCACAGTATGCCGATTATAACGACCATAATCACCCCGTAATAGATAAAAAATGCCCACATTCGAATCATTATTTTGTAGTAAAATCTAACTATAGGTATTTTTACGCGTTCTTCGGTTGTTAAACCATCCATATTCGTAAATGACAAACCTTTCACAAAATAACTACAACTTCAGATGTCAGGTATTGAACAGCTAGCAGCCTTGCCGGCAGTTTTGAAAACACTAAATAGATAACCCTGTGTTAAATGTTAATCATAACTTTCTTATTAATATCCATCATTTTTAATCATTTCACGTTGCCCCTCTGTTAACATTCGGAGTAATGAGAAGGAGAAACCCTGTCACAATACCGTAACATTAAAGATAACAGAACATTTCCCTAACCGCTCACTCACACACTTACATGACTGTTACTATGATGTAAACAATATTTCTTTTAGTTGGTTTACAGTTTTACATTCTGTTATATTTTACATTAATATATACGTTACACACATACACAGATGTAGTATCGCTGTTTGATTCATGAGGGTGAACAACAATATAAAAACCATCATCAATATTAACAATTTTACATGCGTTAGCAGAGAGAGAGAGAGAGATAGAGTGCTCAGTGTAGATCTTAAATTTCATATTAACCATATGGAAAGATGTGAAATTTACTTACGCACTTCTAACCTAATAATAATATAATGAGTCAATGAATTTAATCCGAAAATTACAAAATCGTACCACCAGGCAAACAAATATGTTGTTGGGTTTATGGGTTATTATAAAATTTATCAGATAATGGTTGTCTCAGGCTGGTTGGTGTGTTCTATGCTCGTATTCTTGTTTAGAAGTTTAATATTAGCATTTGCGGTTTCGAAATGAGGTGTTCAGACGATGATTTCAATTCTAAATTAGTTGCTGAAATTGCGGCTTTTTATTGTGTTCTTATCAAGGTATTACAAAATATAACAAACACATAATATTGTATTATAATAGTGATCTTGATATTAGGCTTATAATATAGGGTGATTTTTTAAGATTTAAGTTTTTCAGGTTGGCAGCACTGGTTGGTAATGGCGTCTAAACGTCATCTGTCAAAGTGAAAAGTGTACAGTATACTCTCTGTCATTTCATCGTGGAAAGACTAACAAACGAGCAACGATTGCAAATCGAAATTTATTATCAAAATTCGTGCTATGTGACACATGAGCAATGTCAGATACGACCATTTTATGGTCGTCATAATCGACCTGCTGAATCAATAATTCGTGCTGTTATCTCCAAATTTCGCACCAAATTTACTTTGTTGGACATAAAACCGTCGACTCGCATGCGTAGAGTGCGAACCGAAGAAAATATTGCAGCCGTAGCAACCATCGTGGCGATCGTGAAATGCCAATTTGTCGCCGTTCTCAGCGATTGGGTATGTGTTACTCAACCGAAAGGAATTTTGTTTTTGCCCCAATTGGCTGAGTTGAACTTGGTTGACATGTGGTTTCATCAGGACGGTGCAACATGCCACACTGCTCGTGAAACAATGGATATGTTGAAGGATAAATTTAATGACCAGCTTATATCTCGATTTGGTCCTGCAAGTTGGCCTCCAAAATCTTACGATTTAACGCCTCTTGATTATTTCTTGTGGGGTTATGTCAAGTCGTTAGTCTATGTGGATAAGTCGAATACTATTGAAGCCTTACAGGATAACATAACACGCGTTATTCGTGGAATACCGGCCGAAATGCTGGAAAAAGTGACGAAAAATTGGACCTTCGGAATGGACATTTTGAGACGGAGCCGTGGACAATATTATTTACATGAAATTACCTTTAACAATTAACTGGTAAAGATCAATTTATCGATTCCAATAAAAAATTTTAATATATGATGCAAATTTGAGTGTTTTATTCGATTTCAAAAAAAACTACGACTAAAAAATCATGCTATATATAAAAAATCAGCCTATATATTGTAATGCATTCTGTTAAAAAAGTGCTCAGTAAAACACAAAATATGTATTATTTATTCAAATCTATTGTACCGCCTTCTAAGTAGGCCCTTTCTGTAATAATTCGAGGGCGCTCTCAAAACTAACTGACCTAACAAAGAAGACACAAAAAAGTTGGAAAAAACGTTCTTTATTTTTCAACATAATCTGCTTTTAGTTCGATATACTTTTTTCAGCGGTAATCCATAGCTTCTATATCCTGTCTATAGTAAGAAATGTAAAACTTCTTAATAATAACCATCAACAGCAGACTCCGCCTGTTCATTGTTGACAAATCTTTTACCTCCGAGTCATTTTTTCAAGTTTGGAAATGGAAAATAGTACGAGGGAGCTAAATCTGGCGAATAATGTGCCTGAGGAAGCAATTCGAACTTCAATTCATAAATTTTAATCTTGGCTCTTGCAATAGTGGATGTGTGAACTGAAACATTGTCTTAATGAAACAATGCTTTCTTTTTCGTCAAATGCGGTCTTTTTTCCATAATTTCATCACCTAAACGCTGCAATAAATTAGCATAATATTCGCTGTTGATAATTTTTCCTCTCTGAAGATAACCAATAAAAATAATTCCAAGCGCATCCCAAAAAACAGACACCATGACCTTGCTTGCAGATGGAACTGTCTTCACCTTCTTTGGACCCGATTCTCTCATTCTAGGCCACTTTTTTGACTGTTGCTTTGTCTCAGGTGTGAAGTGGTGGACCCAGGTCTCATCCATGATTATAAATCAACGCAAAAATTATCATCGACATCAAATTACTGCAGTAAAATGCAAGCAAACTCGATTGTTCGAAATTTGAATGGTTAGGAATTCAACCATGTGAATCGGAGAATTGTTTCATTAAACAATTAAAGTCAGAATCATAAAAATCGGCAACATAACTCCCACTGGCAGTGATAAATGAAAAATGCAGCTTTCAATTTAATTATTATTTAAAAGGAAAAATTAACGTTCGTATTAGGGAGAACTTGGTAGTGTTAAATTATTAAAATATAGCTTGAAATTCCAGAATAAATTTAATTTTTTTTTTAAATCTCTTTTATAATAATTTTGAAAATTGTTTATAAAAATAATATATATATAAATAAATATAATATAATAATAATTTATATAATATAATATATTATATAAATATAATATATATTAATTTGTAAAAGCTTCCAGTTTTGATAATACAATATTAAATAATTTTTCAAAAATTTCGTTTAATTTTAAAAATGCCACTGGTCTACAAATTTGGGGGAAAACATTGACTGCAGAAATGAAGCATTTTTTTCAACTAATCTGGGTGCGCTGAATTCGAATCTGGCACACAAATTAGGCTATCACGTCTTGTTCATTTTTCATCGCATTCTGGCTGGAATACTGTAAAACAGTCAATACTCTGCCATTACAATTTCAAAATTATTAATTTGACAGAAGCCCACATTCATTCCAAATCTTCATAATAGGAGCGTTTAAGCATGTCAGGGAGATCGTGGGTTACTGATTCAAGCTATTTTTGCTTTGTGTGTGGTGAATTTGGTTGGAAAAAAAGGATATTCATTAAAATATGCATATTTAGATTATCTTGGTTTTGCTATCAGAAACTTGAGTAATCTGTGGACGCCGACAATGTTTTGCAATAGTTGCAGAACTGTTTAATACAAGCGGTGAAATGGCAAGAAGATCTATTTCAATTTGTCAATTCCAGTACTTGGGAGAGAGTCAAGTAACTACCAAACCGATTGTTGTTTCTGTTTAACAAAATATGAAATATTTGAATAATATGAAAAATCGAAAAAATATTACTTTCGTAAAAATCCCATCGGTTTCCAAACCGGTTCAACGTCCACCCAATGATCCATTACCGGCCATTCCCAGTGCTACGAGCAGTGAGTCCGAAACATCTTTCAACAGCGGTGGTAGTTTGTATCAGACTAATGATGAACGCCATTTAGTGACTCAAGCTGAGCTGAATGATCTAATTCTGGATTTACATTTAGCGAAGTAAGACTCATAATTAACAGCTTCACGCATGCAGCAGTGGAAACATCTTGCAGTTGGGACAAAAGCAACAACCTATAGAGATAAAAGCTTGGAATTGGCTGCATATTTTGAAAAGAAACACTCTATTCTATACTGTACAGATAGATATGGATGGTTTATTACAAAAAATTAACCAGTCATATGACAAAACTGAATGGAGATTACGTATTGATGGCTCTAAGTACAATTTAAAGGCTTTTCTTTTGCATAAAGGGAATGAACAAGCATCTATACCAATTGCTCATGCCGTTAATACAGGGTGGGCCAAATAAGACCTAAGTATAGTGGTCTACAAATAAGACCTCGTGGTCTTGCGGTAGCAGTGCTTGCACAATTTGAATTTTGTATGGATACATCTTAAGATCCAACTTTAAAATTCTACGCAATGTCGTTCTGGAAATGCCCAATTGGCTGGAACGACGGCGAGTTGAGACAGATGGATCATCTGCAACACTCTGCCGCACAGTTTCCACGTTGTCTTCGGTGCGAATATTTCGATGGGCAACTTGTCCAGGACGGCCGGCCACTGAACCCAGTTCCTCAAGACGACCGACCAAACTCCTAATCATGAAGGCTGTGGGAGCTAATCTGGAATTAAAATGTTGTCGATATTTACGCTGCGTTAAAACAATTGATCGTTGACAAGAATAGAAAAACTCGATAATTTTAACGCGTTGTGTTGTACTGTAGGGTTCCATAATAAATTTCCAACAATTCAATTATAACCTAAAAAAAGAGAAAAATAAATATGTCAAAAAATAAAAAAGTTATTTGTGCTTAACATTAGTAGGTCTTATTTGGCCCACCCTGTACAAAGGAAAATTACGAATCAGTGACTGAAATTTTGACTTTACTCAAATACAATGATAATAAGTGGAAGATCTATGGTGACCTTAAGGTGTTTTATTTAAATTTCTTTGTATATACAGGGTTGCCCATATTCGACGGACCCATGTTTTTTAAAAAAAA
>JAHXMU010015421.1:0-15655 GCA_019455685.1 Philornis downsi
GTCGCTATGAATCACTTCGACGGGAAGCGTCGCGCATTTTGCGTGCGTACATTTTACGAGAACTCTCGTTCATATATTGCTACTAAGCGACTATATTGTGCTGAATATGGACTACGGCGAATTAGTGAAGCTCCGAGTGCTAATTTAATTAAAATATGGGTAAAGCGTTATGAAGAGACCGGTTCAACATTTAAACCACAAGCAAATGGTCGCCCAAGAACATCTAGGACCGAAGACAATGTTGAGAGAGTTATGGAGTCAGTACGAGGAGATCCACAAATGTCGACTCGCAAGAGATCGTCTGTCTTACAATTATCGCGACGAAGTTTGCAACGAATTTTAACATTGAATCTTAAACTGCATCCATATAAGCTGCAATTAACACAAGAATTGAAAGAGTCTGACTTCATAGCAAGGCTCGCATTTGCTAATGAAATGCTTAATCGATTTTCCAATTTTGACAATATCCTTTTCTCTGACGAGGCCAATTTCCTTATGAATGGGTTCGTAAACCGTCAGAATTGTCGTTACTGGAACAGTGAAAATCCCAAAATCAAATACAGAAATCATTGCATAGTCCTAAAGTGACAGTATGGGCAGCAATCTCTGGCAGAGGAATAATTGGTCACGTCACGGTTAATACGGAACGCTATGTTGAGAAGTTGGACGAATTTTTGGCTCCAGAAATTGAAAGTTCAAGAATAGTGAATTCCAGAACTTGGTTCCAAGAAGATGGAGCTATCTGTCACACATCAAATGACTCCATGGCGGTGGTGAAGCAGATGTTCCCTGGCAGACTGATTTCGAAAAGAGGTGATATCCCATGGCCCCCACGTAGTCCACACTTGACGCCTCTTGACTTTTTTTTTGTGGTGATACCTCAAACACAAAGTCTACAGTAATAATCCAAGAAACATCGTTCAACTTAAGGAGAATATCCGTGGTGAAATGGCAGCCATTACACCAGTATTACTGAAGAAAGTTTTCAATAATTTTCGTTTGCGCTTAGAGGAGTGCCGTCGTAGAGAGGGTCACCAGTTAGATGATGTTATTTTATTTTATTATGTTATTGTTTTTGTTTATTTATTGTTTTGTTTTTTTTTATTGTTATTGTTTTTGTTGTTGTTTTATTATGTTATTTTATTTATTTTTAAAAAATAAACTCCATTTATTACTCTACAATGCCTTAGATTTACTTTAACCATACCTTTTGTATTTATTTTTTAATCTATTTTTTAAATATGCACGTTCTATTGCGTCACCCTGTAGTTTAAATTCTAGGTATGTTAGTGGAGGAAACATTATAGTGCAATTTTACTTTAGGTAGAAGCTTAACTCTGATCACTTTTATCAGAATCAATGACAATTAGATCGGTAAACCATGATAGTAAATTAATAAAAGTTCTACAACTCAATGAGTTTTTCAACAATTTGTCAATCTGATACTTTTCATTGACATTTCTACTTGTGCCCAGTGAAAAAACACTAACAAATATGCAGCATCTAGAGATAGTTTCAATATGGTAGAAATATTTTTAATGACTACAAGAATATTAGAGTTCCAAAGCTGAAATTTTCAATTTGGCTTAACTTTTCCCTTGGCATTGACTTCTCCTTTTTGCTCTTACGCTAAAATTTTGATTTTCATCCTATACAAATAGAGTTGACTAAACTCACAGTATCCATGCTCTACATAGAAATATTTTGATGCGTTCCTCCAGAGAAATGAGGGTATGTAGCATTTGATATCGCAGAAATGTAATATCCAAAAGGAAGCGTTTAAACAACCAAGTGTTTTGTAACCGTTGTCGTAAAATAAATTCTCTCTGGGAAGGGGCTAAATGAATTCATTCATTCATTTGGGGAGGGTTAACTTCATTCAATGTATCTAATCTAAAAACACTTGGGGGTGCTAAGAAAGCAACCCCCTTGCTACGCCTATGCGTTGGCCGCAATTGCTTCAGTACATTTTAAGTCAATTTAAAGGTGTCATCTTGTATAGCTTATAGGCTGGTAGATACGATAACTGCAATAAACCTTATGAAACCTTTTAGAACTTAGCATAGCCCAATATTATGCCAGACTAAAGCCGGGATTGAAGGTGAGATTTGTTGAGCAGATGCTTTTGGTAGCTCCCAAATAAATAAATTGGACCAAAACCTCACTCTGGTACAAACAAGCAACCCTAAACAACACCACACATCTAAACCAAGAAGTACCAGGAAAAATCTCGCGAAGAGCTTTCACTAAATACATAAGGCTGAGACTAGGGCACAGCCGATTAACTAATGAACACTACATAAACATAAACTTACAAAACACTTGCAGTTTATGCAACACCAATGCTACAATCAACACTGAACATATCCTATTAAACTGCACAGCATTAGACGAACATAGAAAACAAGTTTTCAAATCTGTCAACCCCTTAATTTTTCTGAAGAACCCTACAGAAAACTATATTGGAAAAGTACTACAATTTCTTAAATTAGGCAACATATTTAACGACATATAAAGAAAAAAAAAATTAATATTAATAACTTCCTCTTTAAGTTTACTACACACAACTTTTTACAAACATTATATTGTAACAGTTATGTAATAGTAATACGCACATATTGTAATAAGAAAAATTAGCCTAAGGCCTTTGATGCTCTGGCTACCTCCGCTAATTAACAATTTTATTATTGTTAGTTAGCAATACAAATAAATAAATAAATAAATAAATAAATTGATAGATTTTTCGAAATTCAATTTTTTGAATGTAAATCCTCAGTTGTAAGCTGCAGTAATTTTAATTTTTGTCAATATATTGGTCCGTCAATTAGGTAGTAAAAAAACAAAAAAAAAAAAAAAAACGGCCGATTAGGTATAGGCCTTCTGATACCTCCCTTGACAAAATCGACTTAAACCATATATTACCATATAAATTAACTATACGTTAAGAATTTGATAAAGTAGAGTCTTTTAGTGAAAACAAAGTGTCATGCTGTATCTCCCTTACCAATTGGCCATTTTTTCGTATTACTCACCCATAATTTATAGACTGAAGCAACCTAGTTTTTCTTCATTCTATGAATTTATAATGTCTTCAAAATGTTGAGAAATATCAAAGGAATATCAATCTCCTTTTGACACCTTCTACACAAATGACCCAATTCAACTCATGTATGTGTAGGATCACATCACTTAGTTGAACTAAATTCAGTCAAGTTTCGCACACATTGCGCGGAGTTGGTGTAATGAAAATGGAGAGTTTTGCAATGCCCTTCCTAGCATCTCCCATATATATGAACCGATTGAACGAAATTCGATTTTCCCACTTCAATTCTTGATTTGTAAACAAATTCGATTTTCATCTTTGTCCATAAATCTGTGGTTACAACCCGTAACAGCCTAACTCGAGTTAGGACACAATTGAGTTATTAGCACCATCGTATTCAGCGTATCTAAATTTATTTGCTCTAAATTTTTCATGTTTGTATCTCTTCTACGAAGGCAATTAATCCTAAAAAACCTAATAGCTTAAGTTATTTTTCTAAATGACTGTTTTGGCATAACTGCCTAAGTCAATATAGGATTACAACAAATATAAACATTATTTTTTCATCATTGCCTAAATCAACTTAAGTTTAAACTTTATGAATTCTTATATAGGAATAACAACCTAACTCAGCACGGGAGACCGAATCTGAAATATTTTGACATAGAATAATAATTTATGTCAATTTAGGCGCACTTAAAGTTTTTTATTTAATCTGGAATAATAGCCTAACTCAACTTGAACTTTTTGACTTTCTTTCGTTCAACAATTCATAAGAGCCTAAGTGTCTTTTTCGATAATATCAATAATAAACAATTATTTTTTGTTAACAACTAAGTACAGAAATTCGTTTCCTTGGAATCTGTAGCAAAGTTTTCCAAAAAACACCTTCTTCTGATTTTCAGTGAAGGTTCAAAACTTTAAACTCCTGTACTGAAAATATTGAAAAACAGACTTAGGCTGTTATGGGTTGTGACCACAGAAATATGCAATTAAAATGCTTTGTACACGTATAATTAACAAAAAAACTCAATCATTTACTCATGCTGCGGCAGACCTCATACGAAGTACCTAATTTAAATCATATGTTGAAAAATTCACTCCTTTCTTTCAATAGCGCTAAATTTAATAAAATCAAGTAGCTGTCACGCATTTACGAAAGTTAATTCTATATTTCAGCCCGCCGGTCTGGCAAGACTATCAGCTGATAAATACCTGACATCTGAAGTGTTATTTATTTAGTGAAATGTTTGCCACATATAAAAAGCTTACATTTTTAGTATTTTTCAATAACCATACCTTCACTAATGACCGTGCTTTACAAAGATATAAACTGTTTGCGAATGTTTGCGACGAATAAATGATAAACTTTTTTACAATTTCATGGAGATTTTTTATTATTCTTAAGGGTGTCCCAACAAGAACGCAAGATTTAAATTTGGCGCCATTCGAAGAGTCATTGTTTGACATTTGAACAATTGTTATTGTTTGCTAGTAGAAGGTACGAGGTTAGTAAAAATGGAGCACTACACGAATGAACAACGCATTCTCATTGTGAAATTGTTTTACCAAAATTGTGAAAGTTTTGCGGCTACAGTTCGCAAATTGCGATCAATTTGGGGTCACAATAATGCTCCAAAAGAGTCAACTGTAAAGAGATTAATGGATAAATTTGCCAAAACTGGGTCTGTTAGTGATGTAAAGACAACAACGCGCCTTGTCGCAGCTGTACGAGACGATGTCGCTCAAACTCCATCCACCTCAATTCGACACCGAGCTCAGCAAATTGGTGTCTCCAAATCCACTATGCAGCGAATTTTAACGAAAGATTTGCATCTTCATGCATACAAAGTTCAATTGACTCAGGAAATGAAGCCAGCTGACCATGGACAGCGAAGGGAGTTCGTTAATTGGATATTGGAGAGACAACATGAAAATGCTGATTTTGCCGATAAAATCATCTTCAGTGACGAGGCCCATTTCCATCTTGATGGCTTCGTCAATAGGCAGAATTGTCGCATTTGGGGTGAGGAAAATCCTGGAGTGACTCACGAGAAGCAAATGCATCCTCAACGTGCCACTGTGTGGTGTGGATTTTGGGCTGGAGGAATCCTTTTTTTTTATGAAAATGAGGCATGTCAAGCGCAAACAGTCAATGGTGTTCGGTATCGTGAAATGATAACCAGTTTTTTCATGCCTAGAATTGAAGAAATGAATGTGGAGGGCATGTGGTTTCAACACGATGGTGCCACATTCATACAGCCAAAGAAACAATATCTGTACTTTACTTAAAATTTTGATAAAAAAAAAAAAAATTGAGGAATCATTTCAGTTCTTGTATGGGTGAGTTTTTTGGTGCTGTTCCGGCTTTGCTCAATTTTGAGCTCGACCTGCATACGGTTATCAGATATTTTTGTCCTCTAGCATATCTAACGGTAGTTTCTCTTTTCAGGTTGCAAATAAGACGCAAACCGACATATGGATAAACTTAAGTCGATCATGAATATAAATAGTCTATGGTGTCCCAAGTGAGTATTTCCAGTTTTGTATAACAAATTTTCCCGGAATCCCTTATAAATTAATAAATTTGTCATAGAATAGTTTACAGGATCAATTTTGATTTTGTGACCTGAGTTACCATACAGTTTTATAGTGCATAGTATATTGTTGCATGAGTCTGAAATGAGTTCAAAAATAGAATGCGCACAAACTCACGGCACGTGAGAAGTTCTCCTATATCTTATTCATGGGTGCAAGGATGCGAATTAGTATATTGTATCGTTTAATGTAACTTATGACACTGGTTCAACTTAAACCACTCCTTCTAGTATCCTCCATTCAAACAACCTTATGCCTTAAAATATTACTGTAACTTCATATGAGGAAACAATGATATAAAAATGTAACACCCCGATGAACGCGCCTAAGTTACCAAGTATCTTCAATCAAATATGCTTCATGATATTTTATGTCGATTGAGTTATGCCCCTTCATCTTGCTGGATGGTAGATATGCCAAATATTTGCAGGTCGTAGCGGGCAACTGGCCCTTTTCGGCACCTCCCACGCGAATGCTATGTAATTCTTTGACGGTAGACTGCAATAAGATAATTTTTTCGACTAATTATCTGAAAATTAATTTTTCATCTGTAATTTCTAATTGGTTTTTCTCTATTGCGTTGCTTCATAATTCCTGAAAAGATCATCCGAATAACCACAACTCTGCATAAAAGTTTATAAATGTTTGCTCTATCCACTTCGATTCTCCAATATTTTAGGGGAAGATATGAGTAAGTCAGTCTACCCGAGTGAAATTTATGGTTTGAATAACAAATTGTTATGAACAAGTCTCGACATATTTTTTTTTTTTTATTCAGTTTATTATATCATACAAATTCATACAAATTACGCCTCAGCGCCGCATGGCATTATAGAGGCTAGTTGGCAAAATAATTACATCAAAATTGTTTGTATAATAACAATAGTTTTAATACAAAATACAAACATATATATGAAAAATCTAATTTCTTGACATGCACTTCAATATTAACTCAAAATTCATACCAGAAGCTTTTCGATATTTTGCAATAAATACCCCTTCATTGGCGATTTAAATAATGAAAGTGTTTAACTGTTGTGGTAAAATATTGTACTGACTACTACCAGAATGTTCTATACGCTGTTTGTTGTTTCAGATTGACACATAGCTACTCTCAAATTGCCATTATTTCTCGTATTAAAAATATACTGATTTCGGGAAAAATTTATCGTGTGATGGCCAATACTATGCAAGCATTTGAAAACATATATTAGCAATTTTAATTTATAACAACCATATACTGGCAAAACTGTTGGAAAAACATCTCTATACAGAGAAAGCGCACGATATGAAATTGGCAAGTTCGCTACAGCTTTTAGTGCTTTATTCTGTTGCCGCTGCAGTGATTTTAATTCAGAATTCTTTTTATAACCATACATAATGGCTAAATAGTTATAATGACTTTGAACTAAAGCTTGAAATATTAGAAACTTAGTATTTTGATCAAATTTAGGTTTATTTATACAATAAACCTATGGCAGGTGATACTGTAGACTTCAGATACTCTATGTGCAGTGTCCAAGAAAGAATATTTGGAAAATATAATCCCAAATATTTAACTGAATTAACTTCTGGAGTTCTTCCCCATCTACGTATATACTAAAGCTGTCGTTGAACCGACAATGTGGCCTAAATCTTATCAATTTCGTTTTATTTGGATTAAGGAAAAGTTTATTAATACGCAAATACTCTATTAGTAGACTTGCTCCTCGTTCTATGTAAGTCTTCACAGCCATTTCATATTTACATGGATAAAAAATGGCAATATCAGCAGCGTACACAAACATTTTACCTGATAAGTCAATATTTTTCAAGTCATTTATATATACAGTGGCCCAATACACTTCCCTGGGGGACTCCATGTTCTTCTGGTTTCAAGTACTTTTACTATTAACAATTTGTGCAAATTCTAGCCTCTTCGTCAAATAGCTTTTTAAGAGAAAAAAGGTTCTTTGTCACGCACACCATAAAATCTGAGTTTCTGAAGTAAGATATCATGATCAATTAGATTAAATGCTTTTGACAAATCATAAAAAACTCCAGCTACACCCCTATACCCGTCATCCAACGACTTACATATGAAATTTTGCGCATTAACTGTTTGTTTATTTGAGATCATTGTTCTAATGTCCATTTTTTAATATAAACCATAAGAAATTTTGCGAAAAGGGTGGGTGCAAATATATATCGATTCACTTGACTGATGTATGTATGACGATTTTTTTTCATATTTTGCCTCAAGCGATTATAAAAATGATTCTCTCTTGAATTTACTATTATACCAACGATACAAATGGAAGACTTGGAATATATTTTTTCGTATTTTGTTGTCGAAATAGTTCTCGATTATAAGACCTCCTACAATGGGGAAAACCATTAAGAGTCGGTTAAAGCCAAACACATCTATATATATAAAATTCAATTGCTGTGCGTTAGTCTCGCTAAAGCTCGAGAACGGTTGGACCGATTTGGCTCATTTTGGTCTTAAATTATTGGTAAAGTATTTCGGAAGGTTTAAAAGGTTTTATTTGAAGTGATAGATGGCGTTGGGGATGAGATTTTTGCAATTATTTTTTTTTACCACATTAACATTGAATCAAATAATGGTATGTGATAAACATAACTACTAATAATTCAAAATGCATTTTGAAGGCAAAACAACGTTTGCCGGGTCAGCTAGTTTTAAATAATTTTTTAGCGATCCGACCAAAATTGTCCACCTTCACATACGAGTACTCGGCTACCAGCAAATTTCGGTGATTTCTATACCATTTTCGTATGAAAACTTAAGCTATAAGTATACCACCCTAGTGTAAATACAATATAATAGATGAATTAAATCCACTATCGCCTACGGTTTATATTTTTTTCCATTACGATATACAAAATATATTCCTACACAAAAACTGATAACAGTAACCATTAAATGAGCAAGTGTGTACTGAGTTTTTGTTCAATGAAACTAAATTAAATACAGAAAAAAAAATTCAATAAAATAACATTTTAAATAAGTTGCGTGAGTGGCAAAAACACAGCAATTCCAAAAACACAATACCACTGATTATGTGTAATTTTTTTTATGAAGCGGCCTTAATTTAAGTAGGTCTAATTTAGAATGGATTCAGTTTTTTTTTGTGCTAGCATAAATGCATAAATGCGACACAAAGGACACAGTTTATTACACTTTATTAACATAAGCTAATTACAGCAATTTGTATGGAGCATCATTATTTACATTTTGCCACAACTGAATATACCGAAAAAAACAGTGAATACGTAATTGAGTTTAAAAGAAATTGATTTTATTTACAAAAATGTAATCGCTTGTAGTTTGCCCTTTTTTACAGTCATCAAAACAGCATTTTTATTACTTTCTATCTTGACAGACCTTGGAGGGACACATCAAAACCATATCTGGGGTTGACCGCCAATCTCAGTTGTTTGGCAAATAATCTATGTGCAATGCGGTAACTTTGCATTTCTTTGTACAACATTTAGGGAGAGTGAAATGTCTGCGGACATGCTGGGGTCTGATAACGTCTGCTGTCTGTAAATCGTCGAGTGAAATTTTACAATTTTTCTACAAAACATATTTTAAATGCCATCGTCAACCGCAAAAATGAAAATAATTGTCAAATGCATTTGTCATTGAATGCAAACACCAGCAGAAAATGCTGCACAGTGTAAGATTTGAATGTTTTCGGTGCACAAAATTAATATTTTTGGGATATAAATATGAGACTGTATTGTAGTATTGGTATATTGAAATTACGTTACAATGATCTGAGAAAAGATTTTGGACGGTTCAGTATTTACTACGTATAATCAAATATACGAAACGTTTTTCTACGAAAATGTATTAAATAAGAAAAAGTAATCAATTTGTTTGATGAATCTTTTTTTAATACTTTTTTAGATAAAATCCGAAATTTGAAGAAAAAAAAAACTATTTTCAATCTGTAATTTTCTTAACAAAGCCGACAATTTCTCCGCATCAACATGGTAAATCTACTATTTTTTTCGGGTAAATCTACTATTACAAATTTATGTTCTTTTAGTGAATACTGCATTTCATCATTGGAACACGATAATCAAGTTGAGACTGTGTTCACAGATTTTTCTAAGGCTTTTGATAAGATATTGCATCATATGCTGTATTTTAAATTAAAGTCGATGGGATTTCACTCAACATTTTTATATTGGAAAAATCATATTTAACCAATAGGCAGTGCATAGTTGTTATTGAAGGGATTGAATCCTTTTCATATATTCAAACTTCAGGTGTGCCACAAGGAAGTATATCTGGGCCATTCTTATTCACTCTGTTTATTAAGGACATATCAATTTGGTTTTATAAGTCAAAATTTTTGCTAATGACCTGAAAGTATTTTTAAACGTTTCTACAGTTAGTGATGTCTTAGATCTTAAAAAAAAAACAAAGAAAGTCTTAATAATTGGTGCCTTTTAAATGAACTTTCATTGAACACGGATAAGTGCATTCATGTCTCTTTTTCGCGTTGCAGAAATCACATTCATGCAATGTTCAAAAGTAGTAATTTTTCTCTGGCTTCGGCTTGTTCAAAATTGGATCTAGGTGTTCTATTCGATTCCAGTTTGACATTTATTCCGCACATCAATTATGTTATTCCTAAGGCATATAAATTTTTGCGTACATTAAAAGGAATTGTTCAGAATCTAACCCCAATACATTTAAAATCATTTTTACATCATACGTTAGATTTAAGTTGGAATATGCCGCAATTATTTGGTGTCCTCATTTCAATATTCATATTGCACGTATTGAACGGGGGCAGCGTGTGTTTGTAAAATTTGCTCATTTTTTATTTAGATTTGAAGAATGTTTCCCAACCTGCAATTCAAAATGCTTATTACTTGGCCTACAGACATTAGAATATCGTTGTAACTTCCAGGGAGCGCTATTTGTTTTTAATATATTCGGGAGTTACCTCAACTGTTCTAATCCTTTGGCACAGATTCCATTTTATGTTTCTCCTCCGGTGAACACATATATTTGATATACTTCGGCACTTCACTTCTTATGTTAAAAAGAGTATTCTGAAGCGTGAATTTTATATTATTAATAGAATTAATGAATATATCATGACTCAAGATTCCAATCAACTCATAGAGTTTGACTCATATCAATATTCGTTTCGATTATATTATAACAGATTTCTAAGATTGAATAATTCTGTTTTAAATTGTTTATAAATAACATATACAAAATAAAATATTACTGTTTTACCATTGTTAGTCTGTAAGGAAATTTTGTTCCATAGACTTAAATAAATAAATGAAAGGAAGTGAAAATTATATTAATTGTGAGGGAAATTTTAAATTTTATTTTTATAAAATTTTCTCTCAAAACAGAGAGATTGACTTCTAAAAACAAATTATTGCATTCCACAAATGTGTTATGGAACAGCTTGCGAGAGCTAACAATCATTCTATTTTTAGCCTCACTGAAAGGGCCCTACTGAAGAAGCTTTTACTAGACTTGTTAATTAGCCCATTACTTGAATTGTTCATCAGACAAATCGATGAATGGACACAATCACAATCATGTATGTACGGCGGTCGCTTTTTCTAAACATCGATTCACAAGACACAGTTTTCGCCCTGGCTATATTGGATATATTGGCTTATTGGCAAACAGGAGGGTCTATCAAAAACGGCTCATTAGCATGGCATAGCGCCTTATCTCATTTCTCCAACTGGAAATTATATATCATTTTTATTAATCGATAACTACACCTACAACTACGTCAATCTCGTATAAGTGTGTACATAGTAGAACAGTTCTTTTAAGCATCTGCCAAATATCACAGCATATTGTCCTTAATTAACGAGTAAATTGTAAAAAACATTAAAAATATCCAGAAAGAAATTACAGTTTTTCTAATAGGTTTGGTTATGCTGGATGGCAAATAGATTTGCAATTGCTTGACCCTATATTGGCTGAGAGCGCGTTAAGCATGGATATTAGCAGGGAGAAAATATGTCATGTTTTATAATCTTTTCCGATACAAGCTGAAACGCAAACTAAGCTG
The DNA here is from genome assembly GCA_019455685.1 of Philornis downsi. NCBI lineage: Eukaryota > Metazoa > Arthropoda > Insecta > Diptera > Muscidae > Philornis > Philornis downsi. Next base: position 11,713 of record JAHXMU010015421.1, read on the forward strand.
AAGATATAAATGGAGTTTATGGCTCTGACACTGTAACAACCAATCATGCGCACTTTTAGTTTCGTTGATTTTGTTACGCTATTTTTGATGTCAAAGAAGCACCGCCAATTGAAGAATGCCAATTGCCCAAAATGTCGATAAAATTATGAAGACCGGCCGACATCATTTAAGCATAGCTTCGATTGTCCAGAAGCTAAACATTGTACAAAAAACATCCACAAGAGTTAGCGTAAAAAAATTCTGAATTGCAAGGAAATAGAACCAGTATGGATGTAGACGGTGATGAAAATTGGGGTAGTTACGACAACTTCTAACAAAAACAGTCGTAGTCAATTTGTGGTGATCACGCGCAAACGGCGGGTAATCCAACATTGATGATCAGGAAGGCTTTGCTGCATATGTAGTAAGATTGACATGGAATCATCTGTTATAGAATATTCCCCTACGGTCAAACTTTTAATTTGGACATGTCAATAATTGGACCACCTAAAGGAATCAATTGTGCAGAAGCGGCCAGACAATTAGAGAGGAATTGTGTGCTATCAGGACAACGCCACACACATTGTCGAACGCAATTAATCCTTTTCTTTGAATTATGATGGATTACAATGAGTAATGATAAATTACACTGAATTAGATGATTTACAATGATCTTTTAAGAATAATTGGCCTTTGAATTTTCATGAATTATAATGATTTATATTGAATTACATCGAAGTTTATTGATTTATACAAAATTAAATTGGATTGCCCTGAATTAAATTGAATTAATATTACTTGATGAATATTTGGCATAAATTATTAAAATTAGCTGTTTATTCATTAAAGTAAATGTCATTTCAAACAACCATATCATTGTAAAAATCCCTATTTTGTTGTGAATAATTAGCAATACCATGGTGGACAGAGATGCCGTGGCAAATCTCAACGGTGACTGCTTTATTCTTGTCAGTAACCGCCACCAGAATCACCCTTCGAATCTTCCAATAAAATTGTAATTTTGTAATGTTAATAGTAAAACATTAAAGTGTTCTCTTTTGTTTCGATTCTTCTTGTAAGACGTGAAAATTTCAGATCTCCTGGATTTCTAATCCGCATCCTTTCGATTTGATGGAGCCTGAACTTCAAGAATAAAAAGGTAATAAAATTAAACTTGAAAATCTAACAGATTTTGCAAAATTATATACACATGTCACAATAATTCGCCATATGCTACGTGAGTTAGTTAGAAATAATTTTATGCATTCACCTTTTAGTTCTGTCCTGGCAACAAGTGATTACTACCTGCTCCTGTATATGGCGAATGATTTTGCTGGTAAAAAATGCATCTCAAGAGAATATTATCAACACCGAGTGTCTCAGTTTTTTTCCAATAGGGACGACAGTTGCTATGAATAGATCATACTTGAATTATCCTCAAAATGGCAACATGTTATCGAACAAAACGGTGCATATTTTACCAAATCGAGTCATTCTAAGTATGCCAGAATGTGATAATTCAATAAGATAATGGATTTCTTTTTACTTTGTTCATATTTCCAATCAAAACTTGGGCTTTTCTTAGTGTTTTTTAATACTAATCGTTTATAATTAGGGTTGTCCTTAAAAAGTAAATGAATCAATAATCCATCATCACATTTTACTTTTAAGTAATGATCCGATGTCGAGTTAAACTCTTGCCTAGACAAGTTTTCTCTAATTGCTTATATATGGCATCCACGGTCGATAGCATAGTGCAAGTTTCAGCGGCTAATCGGGATATAAATGTCACAAACGCTCCTTTTATACATATAAAGTATAGTAGTGGTCCGTTTTTCCGATAAAAAAGGGAAAGTGTTTTATATCCATGTTCACAAATAGGGCAGTTCTCTATAAAATATGTACATTGTGTGTACGAATATATACATTATCAAATACCACCGTATTTAGGCTTTCATTGACTAATAAGCGCAAAACTTTTTCAAAATTCTGAAAAATTACCATTTATCAAGAGATGACTCTAGTTTTTCATGGGCAAATCTTTCATTATTGTGGCAATTTTGTCCGTTTTAAACCGTAACCTTCCAATGACCATCAAATATTTTGATTGCGGTCTCTTAGCTTCATCGGTGTGATCTCTAATGTGTCTTCAACAGGCACGCAGACGAACGGGCGGACTTGTTTAGATCCATATTGACTTTCGGGCTGATCTTAGTCACAGACGAGTGTTTCTGGTGGTTGCAAATGAAAATAAACATTATACGAAAAAATGTGGTAAAAGTCATTTGTTTCAATTCATTAATAACAACATAAAAGTATCCACTAAATTCATATATTTCTTATGCATAAAAGTTCCGTTATTCTATTTAGCTCAAATTTTCTTTTTAAATAAGTATTGATTAATGTAATCTAATGCTAAAGTAATAATATTTATCTATTTTTGGTGGATCATTTAAACTTTTTATAAATGGTATTATTATTAGTCACGATATTATTTCTAGTCACAAGTTCAAAATAAATTTTAAATGAGCTAAAATGTAAATCAAAATAGGTTACGGAAAATTGGTTTTTGTCCATTTAAATATTTCAAATTCTACACTGTGCTCTGGAGGCGAATGGTAGATGTGCTATTTTGTATGGTACGGATAAAAACAATGTAGACAATAACTTGTAGTCTCCCACGTGCGGGTAAATAAGAGCTCGTTTATGAGGGCCGTATGATTAGCCCGGTAAAGAAATTTGTTAATTTAGTAGGAATGAATTATGTGGTTCATGAAGCAAAGCTGAATATCTGCATAATGTAATACCATCTTTTCTGACAAATTCTGCATACAATCTAGAATTGTTGAACAAATTAAAAAATTTTAAAGATGACGGTGTCCGTTAAATCTAGAAAATATATTTCCAGCGTACATATTAAAAAGAGAAAGCAATTCGCAAAATTTTCAAAAAGGTTCCACTTTTGTCTATTATCCTTTTTACGGTGTTAATTAATGTTATTCTGATATTAACATGGAAAATTTTAAAGAGATTAAAAGGCGACAAAGTCATAGCTAATTGCGCAAAAATATAAAAAAATTTGGCAAAAGTTCACATGTTTAATTATCTATATATTATATAAGCACATGATTTGAATAAATAGAAAGCAAATTCATCGAACATTAATACAGCGGCCTTCTTATGGAAACAATTTTTTGATTAATTAACTACCTTTTTATTGAACACCGACCCATTCGAAAGGCTGACTCGGTGAGTGAGTCTTTAGTGTAGGCAGATAATTCTCATAATGATGAAATAATTGAGTTGTAAACAATGACCCCTTTCTGTTTGAAATTATTTATTTAATGAATTCGTAAGAAAAAATTATCCACAAATTTTATATGTTTTGGCATTGTTAGAGGACGACAAATGTAGTTGCAAGTATACACTTAATTCCGAAAAATCCGCTTTTTTCGACAAAAATAAAAAAACGAACATCTTTGTCATAAAGTGCAAGCGCAGGTATTAAATGTAGTTTCCTTACTTTTTGGGAAGCCAATTAATTTTCGTTAAAGAAGTTGAAATAGAAATGTCAAAAACAAAATTTTACCCTCTCCCCGGCGCCTTTTCAAAAATAAAAAACAGATTAATTGGATTCTGTGCAATTTTGAAAAAAAGAAAATAATTTACATGTGTTTGAAGCCAATTTCCTGTAAACTTCTCGAAGTTTTGTGAAACAAATCAGAAGATGTGCAAATAATAATTTCTTTTTCGATTTTCATATTGCATAGGTTATTTTATAATTTTGAAGATATATTGAAATTTGCAAAAATGACAAATGTGTCCATATCTCAATTTCATTCCGGCCCAACCTAACTGCGAAACTAAGATTAGCGATAGATTTTTTTAGAGATCAAGACTTACTATTATCGAAATTACATTCTGTTTTTCTGGTTTAGTTCTAGAGATAAATATATTTCAGAAA
>JAHXMU010015444.1:0-11653 GCA_019455685.1 Philornis downsi
CAATTGATGTCTTTTGAATTTCAAATGGAAATTTTGATTTTCAATTGATGTCTTTTGAATTTCAAATGGAAATTTTGATCTTCAATTGATGTCTTTTGAATCTCAAATGGAAATTTTGATTTTCAATTGATGTCTTTTGAATCTCAAATGGAAATTTTGATCTTCAATTGATGTCTTTTGAATTTGTGTAGAGTGAGTTGAGTGGTGTAGAGTAATAATTGAATTTTCTCAAAGAGTAATAGTAATAATAGAAATCGACGATATTGTGATATTATATCATAAGCCTATTATCACTTTACAATTATTTCACCAGAGTCCATTACGCAAGAAAGATTTATAAGATTTTCCTTCCGATTAAAACAACTAGACTGAACAACTTCTTCAGCTTCCTTTAATAGGTTTTTATGCATTTCTGGTTTTTCAAGCAGATTTCATGCGTTTACAAGCTCTATCGTAAAGCCCAGCATTCCTGAGAGTAGCTCAAACGTTCAGTTATAGACAACGTAGCAGAATTTGTATCAAACATTTTCAGCCCAGGTCAGTAAATTTGTAAGCAGCTTAAATGAATTCCAAATTTAAATTTTCACCAAAATCTCACTGAACAATTTTTCTCCTACATTACTCTGTTCTGTCAATAAATATTTTATAATATTTTAATTATAATGCCACAACATGTATACAAAATGAATATAAAAATACCCCATACCATATAAACAATTGTGAAGAAAAAAGGACAAATAAACTCCCAGTTTTGTCTTAACGCAATACTGAATCCCCGTCTTTCATTTCTCTTAAACAAACAATTGCTTACCTCACACCCCGTTAAAACGCACTGTATGTCAGGTCTGAACGATAAGTTGGATGCATAAGAATTTTTCAAACAAGCTACTTCAGGTATAGTAAAAAGGAAATCTACTATTTTTCCGATAGATGGCTTTAGTAAACTATATCTAGCGTTTTATAAGTACAATCGGGTTATGCTAGATGGCATAAGAAAGCTATTCAGCCGTTTTGTGACTACTCTACACAGTATTGCTGGAGCGGGCGTCAAAGTTGTATACCAGTAAAGAGAAATTACGCTATATTATACCGTATTTCTTCGATAAAGACGAAAACGCAAGCCAAGCGCCCGAAAATATGAGTAATGCTTATGGTCCTGATATTGTAACAACCAATTGCGGGAAATTTTGATTTCGTCGCAAATTTGGTTTTTCAATAATTTTGATGTCAAAGATGCACTACGCTTTGGAAAGTTAGTAAGAGTCGAAAATGTCGATAGAATAATGAAAATCGTCAACTTCGACTGTCATGTAAGCAATGCTTCGATTGTCAAGGTAGCTAAACATTGCACAAAAACAATTTGCAATCACTTGACTAAGGCTGGATACAGAAAGAAGTTCGATATTTGAGTGCTACACGAGTTAACGCAAAGAAAAAAGAAAGTTTTGGTACCAATTTTTGGTATCAATCGCAAAAATATCGACCCATTTCTGAAGCAAAAAATGATTGATGATGAAAAGTGGGTTAGTTACAACAACGTCAAATGAAAATGGTCATGGTCGAATAACGGTTTACCGGCGCAAACGGTGACCCAGACAGTATTGACGGCTAAGTCAGGAAGGTTTTGCTGCGTATTAGGATCCGCAGGGAATCATATATTCGCCCCCCTACGGCCAAAATCTTAATTCGGACCTTTATGTCCAGATTTGGCCAATAAGGAAAAAATTGTATTCTATCAGGGCAACACTATGCCACACATGTCGATAATGACTCGGTGTGGGTTTTAGTCACGATTCAAACGTCTCTCTCTCTCTCTCTCTCTCTTTTGCAACGGCAGTCACAAAGTTTTGTTGACAAAAGTTCTAAGTAGTAAACGTTGGTGCGAATGTTTACTATAGCGTAGTCGCACTAGTGTGAGTCGATTTTTCGACCAAGCACCAAAATATTATATTTAGCAAAATTTGGAAACTCGACACGAATGGTTTAGGAAGTAGTACTATTAATGCATTGTAGGTGGCGCGTAAGCCATTAAAATTAGTGTTATTTTCAACTGTAAAATGAAAAATATTTTAAATATTTTATTTTAATTCAGTTGCATACAGTTGACTTATATACCTCAGATTTTTTAATAGTGCAATTAGTGTACGATACGGTAAGACTCTATGAAATTATTGTTTATAAACCAACACTGATTACTGAATGTTGTTCAATTACAGTATAAAAAAATATAACATATATAAATAAATATGTATATGAATAAATATATACATTTATAAATCGATGCCTCTGTGACAAACAGTGGTACGATGGCTGGTACAAGGGAATATCGTTCGCAAGATCATGGATTCGAGTTTCAATACAGCAATTTTTTCGATGATCAATTCGATTAGTCGATCAAATGACAAATCTAGTGGCTTTCAAACTGGCGCTTAGAATCGTAAAAATGGCAAGTTCTTTTCAGAAAGCTTAAAAACATAATGCCTGTATGCATATTGAACGTGAGAAGCTCTCCCATATCCATCCCTCTCATGGGATGCATGGAAATTTATTTGTTTCTGCATGGAAATTTATTTGTTCCTATCTGAACAAATTGTTGCTCGTGCCTAAACATAGTTCAACTGAAATAACATAGGATAGTTGCGCATGAACCATTTCAGTTAATTTGGTGCAGGGCATACTATACTAAACGTATTGTGAGTGAGACATGTGTTATTGAAGTATTTGCATGTAGGAGATTATTTTTAGAATAGTACAATTAATGTACGATAGGTGGTGTACTATCTCATATATGCAAATCAATATACGTTTGCGGTATTGCGAAGAATCTTTGGCTTAGATGTCGACTACACTTTCTAAAGAAGTGTAATTACTTCCGATTCGTTTCAGTGAATGGTATTTATAATATTTATTATTTAAGTCTTCTATGTACTAAAGCAAATGCTTAACAGAATTGTGCTAAGTTGGAAAAATACGTGAGTCCTATATAATTTGTCAGTAACTTCAAAAAAGGATGACGTCGAAACTTTTGTGAAGAAATGGAGATAGATAGGAAACATTCTTTGTATGTTATGCGAGCAGTGTATTATGATAAATTTGAAATACATTTACTTTATGTATAAATAAATGCACGCCAATATCGATATATGTATAGGATATAAAGACGATGGTAAACTTCGTTCTAGTGTGAAAAGTTTTTCCTTGATTTATGTGCACACTTTAGATTATATCTAGGAAATTTTACTCAACTTTGCATACCTTTTCACAAAGAAGAAATAATAAAAAAGTACTCGTTATTTTCATCCAAACAACAGAGAAATTTACCATTATATGCATATAAGAACACGTACTTATGTACGTATATCGGAAAATAAAGTGGAAATGTATTGGTGCTCATGCTTTGTGTGTACGTTTAAGGGTACGGAAGTTTAAAAATGAGTGAAAATGTTACGACTTGGCAGCAAGTAAATTAAGTCGATCTCGATGAAACAATCTTTATCAAGTATTCTCATAAAGTATTGAATTCAATACATGTATATGTAAAGTTGACTATCGGACACATTCACGCTCAGACACTTGAATAACGCCTAAAGTTATGTGAATATAAAAGCATTGGCTTTGAGTAAATGTAGTAAAAAAGTTTACTTATACTATGACTGTAGTACATCCTGTTGCCTGTGGAAATTCAGGGAGCATGAGAAAATCTATTAGAACCATTGATTGAAGATTACAAACAAGTATGTTATTTTGGAAAAGTCCTTAAGGTATGCTAGAGTAATTGCTTGAAGGAAATACACACACAGCAGTAATGGTGGCTTTTAAATTTGTGCAAAATAGGTCGCACACACATATGAAATGTAATCACTTGAATTTAGTGAACTCATACAGAGACCAGAAAGAAAAAATTGAATGTGAATGAAAGTCATTCAGAAATCATTAGTCGAAGTTAAACCCTTGTAAATTAAAATTATTTTTAATTTAAGTAGCTTTCGTCTTGCCTGGCATGAAGCATACTTTCCCAACATGAAGTGTTATAACAAATTTATTTGTAATTGTCCGCCTCTTCCTTGGCGAGCTCTTTTTTTCTCTCTCTCTCTCTCCCTCTTCTAATTCCTCGCTCTATCATATGCCCTAAATTATGTGATAGTTTTGCCTGCCCCTTTAACGTATACTTTAACTATATACTAAACGTTATTGCAAGCCAACACTCCCTGAAGTATGCTTCATTTTCAGTTGTTTGCGTTTCTATAATTAGTTTTTCATTCACTTTACAAAAAAAAACGCTCTTGACTAGAATTCTCCTTCTGTGGAGCAACCGCACACACACACACACACAAAGCAACTTTTAGTTTCATTTAATTAATGGTATTGACAGATAATGGTAGTCACTGAGATGCGGGTCCGTATGCCGTTGACGTTGACTTGCCATGTGTGCGGTTGGCTGGGGAGCCAGAGCATGGAGTAAAACTGTAGCAGATTAATATTTATACAAAAACCATTAATTATAGAAAGGATAAAAGTTGTGGTTGAAATGTCAAAGCTCCTAAAGGTATGCCAGAGTTTTTGTTTCCGCATTCAAGTAACGTAATTTAACCCGCAAAAGCAGCGTATGATTAGGAGAAACTAAGCAAACTCATTGGCAAGCAGTGGACGAAACTGACAAAGAATCTGATTTGGGAAAAGGATATCTTTTGAAAAGCCTTTTTCCATTTGAAAAATTGGAATAAAGGCTAATAAAAGCACGTAACATTTAGAAATGCGGACGACGGCGAAAGACACTCTCACTAATTATATTCCTATTGCTCGGGATTCTGTGACATTATCCAAGCAAATTTCATTGAAATTTTATAAGTCATCAGTTGCTACGATACGTTCTCAAAAAGGAGGACATCGAGTAACTAACAAAAGAGTACAACAAAAAGTTCGTTCCAGCCAGGAACAATATATAGGTATCTTAATAGTATGTAAAGCAATCTTATGTCTCGGAAATCTCTTCAACGTCGCATACAGAGGTAAACGAAATGGAACCCATAGAAATATTGTAAACGTGAAAACAATTACTTCCTTGCGGGTAAGCAAGGGAAATGTATTGAAATCTGTAGGTTATCTGGATACTTCTCTGGTCATATAGTGATGGAGATATGCTCAAGATGCTTTCTATAACAAAGAGTTGATGATTAGATAATTACTTCATTTAGGCAATTTTTTTATGTTTCATCAAAATTATATATAAAAAAGCCTATTGTTTTGCATGCCATGAACTTATAGGCAGTCCAATTTTAGACCTGCTGCAAGGACCTATTAATGTTTAATGATTCCAAACATCGGTTTGAGAGGCTTTTACTAGACCTATCGAATGCTTTACTAATCGAAGGGTGTTCCTCAACATCTTGGGATGACTGCTGCTCAAAAAAGCTGATCGAAACCACAGCAGCATAAACGGTAATCACGTTTACTAACCACCACTCCACACTCGGTCGCTGTCCAAATAAAGAGTGTACAAAAATTCATGAAATCAAGAACGAATGTTGTTCAAAATTTAGGCTGCGGCAGCAGCTAGTTCAGATTCCTTAAATACGGTGTGCTATTGGAAAGAGAAAATTCGTTAAGTGGATTGCGGATCATCATATGAATTCTGTTCTGCAAAGAACAACATGTGGATGCTGAGTTCTCAACGAAAATTATCTACATCTTGGTGGTTTCATTAACCGTTAAAATTGTTTCAGTTGGATTCCAGAAACTCTATAATTTCAGTTAATAATAGCCTTGTTTTTTGTAACCAAATTGCAAGATGTCGATAAGGACCATATGTGGTTTTAACAAGAAGCTACCTTATGCCATAGAATCACTGCATTATTATCCAATTTCCTACTCCTATAGATCTTGTGACATCCATATAAAAAGAATCCGTGGAAAGAATCCGAAGTCATACCATGGAAAACCTTTGCTTCTAACTTAGAGGTACTGAACTGAAAATAGGGGAAGGTGTACAATATATTTATTCCCCTTACCGTTTTGCAGTATGCCTAATTCTCAGTTTTTTGGTTTTTCTATTGGACCCCGATAAGTCGGACTTTCACCTGAGGGAATGAAATCATATATTATTTGATATGGGGAAAAAGTAACATCCAGAAGGAAGCACCTAAAGTACCAAATGTCTTTTAATCAAACACATTTCACGATTAAGTCGATTGCCGATTGAACGATATCTCTCTGTCTGAATGGCTGATTGGTAGACACGATAAATGTTGTAAGTCTTTACGAATTTTTATATCAATCCATCCCATCTGGTAGCTCTTATACAAATTGACCAATTTTATGAAATTCAATCTTTTCTCTGCAACTCATTCATTAGTAGACTGGAGTAATTTAAGTTTTGTATCCATTGTTTTGATTTATAATGCTTGACAGAATTTGGAAAAATTAAATTCAGTCAAGTTTGGCATTCATTATGCATTCGACGAGACAAGTTCTGAGAAAAGAAAACGAAGAGCAATGGTTCTTCCCAATAAAATCACGGATTTTCTGAAATGCAATCCTTCATCTGTAATTTCTAACTAGCAAGCTGTAGTAGTCACTATTTTTGCCCTTTATATTAATTTATAATTATCTGCAAAATTTGAGAATAGTAAAGTAACCACATCCCTATAAGTCTCCCCCATACAAATGTCTGATTTAACTCATATATTTTTAGCTTCATATGTTTGAAGCCGGTTGTACTGAGTTCAGCTAAACTGAAAAATGAATGAATTAAGGATGATCACACGATTCGCTGCCACATCCTTTCTTCTACCTCCCACACTAAATGGCCGATTTATTGATATTTAATTTTCTCCCGTAGATTCTTGCCAATTATACTGTATTTTAATGCTAAGTGAAATTATAAAAAAAATCCATCATTTTTTTACGACATTTGGGGCTTTATTAAGCACAATTAGAATGATTCGATTTAGGTCAAATATGCACCGTTTTGTTTGATAACTTGTTGCCATTTTGAGGGTCATTCCATTATGCCTCTCCCATAGAAATCTTATTCCTTGTAGTTAAAAAATAGAACAGTCGGTTTTCATACGTTTCATCAGTCATCATAGACAGAAACAGATGGTAATCACTTTGGTGCCAGGTCCGGCCAATAAATTGTAGGCATAAGAATCTCCCAACAAAGCTCTCGGAGTTTCACGCGAGTCGCTACCGATGTTTATGGCCTGGCTTTGTCCAGATGAAACATAATTCCTTTACTATCGGTAAAATCTAGCCGCTTGTGGGCAATTCCTTAATTTAGACAGTCCAATGCTGCCAACAATACAGGTCCGAATTATGAGAACGGTAAAAAATCGATAAAATCGGTAAAAAATGTCGCATAAGTAACTGTTACAGCATTAGTATTATAAACATTATGCATATTTTCAGGCGCATGGATTGCGTTTTCGCCTTTATCGAAGAAAAACTGTAAAATATTTTATCTTTTCCGGGGTCCACCTATGGCGGACGCTCAAGCAATACTAAGTCAAGGAATCACAATACTCTCTGAGTAGTTTTTTAAGTATGAAATCTAAGTTTTGTAATGTCATCTACAGTAAACCTGTCCCACATACAAAACGCCAGATGAAAATTTCTAAATCCATCTATTGAGAAAATAATGGATTTATTTTTACTAATTAAATACAAAATATCAGCTACCCCGTATGTGTAATAATAGTTCTGCTACTCTTTTCGAATCTGTGACAAAAACATCTTCAATTTCATGTACTGTAAGCCATATTTTTGGCTGCATAACTCTAAATGCAGGGGATCTAAAAATCAAGGAGTAAAAAATCGTTTTCTTAGTCTTGAGTTCTTCTAAAACAAATAATAAATTACTAATACATCTATAATTGATTAGGAGATTACATTTGTTTTAAAAAAATAATCATTACAATGAATTATAATCTACATAAGTTATACTTTTAGAATCCCTAAATTGCTTAAACTATCTTCGATTTAAATGTCACATTGATTTATCATTTTATCATTTCCTGCATTCACGTTTGATGAATTTAAGATTTCCTTTTGCCCGATTCCTTTTTCATTTTGTATAAAAAGTGAAAGTGCATTTTCAAAGTAAGTTATAGCAACCACAAAGATACACAACAATGTTGAACCTCCAACGAAATTTTGTCCATTTCGGATCGCAAAGAACCGGGGAGCAGTCCGTGACGATTGTTTGTTTAGCACTACATCATGAAGTTCAAAAGTTTGGCAAGATTTTATTTTTATCTGGTTTCGATGGGTTAAAACGAAAGTGTTCTTTTGAATCATGAAACATTTTTCCAACGTTCTAGAGGCTATCTATTATACCAATGGAATGTCAATAAAACTGTTGATTTAACCTAATTGGCAGCATATTTTAAGGAGCAGAAAAGGGGTAGCGCACTCAGGCGAAAGGAAGAGATTCAAGAGTAAGTGTCTTGGAGCAAAGTGTCACTGAATGAATAATAAAAAAAATTAATAAAGCATTTTTTGTAATATAAATATAACAGCATAGCATCGAATAGACACTTTTCACACATTTTGACACATTTTGTAAACGAATTTCTGGGGTAATTCAGATTAGCATAATTTCATAGATAAAGCACGACCATTTGTTTAATTATCATCTTCGTCAGAATATTGAAGAGATCATACTATAGAACGTCTAGGACGGACCTTTGTTGGCTTGAAAAAAGTCTGCTGTTCATGTAATCCTATAACCTTAACGCCGTTTTTCATTGTAAGATAGATGGACACAGGAGGTGATTCCTTAAGCTTTTTGAATCTATCGGTTTTAACCGCACTAGTAACAATTTTCCTCTTTCTTTAAATCTAATGTAGTTTAGCGCCATAAATTTCTTTAACCAAATGAGCTATTTTCAGCTGTCACGATCGTGACAAGTGCATCGGCGAATAAGACCGCGTTTATGCATTATCAACCCACCGCCAACAAACTTGTCTGTAGGTCATGGTCTCTTGCAGATTTACTATACGTAGGTCGTGACGTTGGTGCTCTGACCTTACTTAATGCTGGTGGCAGGCAATCTATGGCATTGGTCTCTAATTGATTCCACTTTTCCCATATAATTAACGTAACTTGCACCTTCAATTCACAGATATCGTAAGTTACTATATTTAGCACATACACGTACGAACAGATTGTTATGTTTGTCCATGTAGAGGAGGAACGACCGTATCAAAGCTCTTATCCTCAATTTGCGGTAGAACTTCCGGTATTACCTCTATCCTTGTAGCTCTTTCACACAACGTATTAACTAAACCACACTCTTATATTTCATTCAATTTAATTGCTCATCCTAAGAGTATGCTGAAAATCACTTTAAATTCTTGCAGCTGTGGATATGCTGTAGAGATTATATGGTTCTTCATTTGAATACTTTGTACCACCACAACAACATCTAAGTCAGCCCACAAACACAAAACTAAGTGCAGTAGAGTTTTCTCCCCATTAAGCACCTCCCTCTATCTCCCAGAGGTATGCAAAACAGTTTTAATTTTTCACGTTTATGCATGCACACTGTTATGCGAAAATCTCAGCAAATTCCAGGAATTTCTTCATAATTAAGTCTATAAAATAGCAGGTTTCACAAAAAATACTACAAGTTTAGATTGAATGGGGAAAATCATAATGACTTTGAGAGGAAACAAGATATCCACTTCAATTAGTTTAATTAATGCAATACAAGAAATTTTTGTAATAAAAGTTAAGATGAATTTTTTTTTTATGAATGACTTGTAAATAGTCTTATTTACAATTGCAAGTATACTTTTAGGCGGCGTAATACTATGTTTTGTTTGTTCATGCTGATATTTATATGTCACGCTGAACATAACGCACTAAAGTTTTATGTCTAACTTCTAGGCTGAAAACTCTCCTTGTGTTCCTCAAGTTTTTTCATTATTTTGCTGTCTCCTGTCTTATTTCTATTTTGTGTTAATATGTTAAGCATTCACTTAAGGAATGTTTTTAATTGCTTTATATCAAACAGACTTGTTAACATGCTTCACGCATTTTCATGTTAATCAGATCTACTGACAACTTTTGCCTTGTTATGACTTCACAAAAATGTTAATATTTCACAAGCCTTCCTAAAAATATGCTTTACATTTTGTTGCTTTGAGTTATTTATGCATAATTACTGTAAAAATTGTTTAAAATCGTTTTGCCGCATCAACAATTTGAAATGGGAAGGCAGCACTAACACATTAGTTGAAAGATTTTTACTGTTGCTGTAAAAAAATGGAAGAGTAAAGACTGTTATGTTTGCAAAACGAAAGCGCATATAGAGAAAACTGAGAGAAAAGAAAATGTATTCAAATATGGCCAACAAAAAGTGTGCATCCACTGAAGCAGAAATTCGGTACAATTTTTGAAACAAATTAATGAAAATTTGCATGCAATCATCAACTTAATATTATGCAGGCATGTCATTAAATTGGTTTATGTCCTCTAGAATTTGTAATCATAAACTTGTGTGAATTTCTTAAAAGTTGTTTTAATAGGGGCTACATTGTCGTAACCGGCACTGACACGATGGACAGATCATACGACTATCGTGCATATGGTAGTGGGTGCGAACCGCGATACAATGGCCTGTCATTCTTGAGCACTCTTGGCACTCACCTCATTGAATTTGATGAACAATTTAACACTACTCCTGGCATATACAAGGTGGCGCACTAATAGTGCTACAATAAGAAATTTAAAATTTTTTTTTTTAATTAGTTTTTTTTATTGCATAGAAAGTTCAATTTTATTTTATATAACTAATTGGTTTTAAAGATGATGGACTGTAAATGACCTCCATGCTCATTCACGCATATGCGACACTTGATCAGAAAATTATTTATTGCGGTCTGAAGGATTGTACCTATAGTCTGGATCGCCTCAATTATTTCTTTAAGGAACTGCTTCAATTCAGTCAAATTACTTGGTTCTATTTTGTATACATCTGGCTTGACATACCTCCATAGAAAAAAGTCTGGTACAGTCATGTCAGGAGATTTTGGGGGCCAGCGGAAAGTGGAGTTTTTGGATTTTAATTTATTTGGGAAAATAATAATCATCATAATCATTATTATAAATGGTCTGTCTATGTGCAGTTGTTCCATTTTCTGTTCCTGTTGAAACGGATACGTTTTGGGCGCAGTTCTGGATAAAAAAAAATCCTTCAACATGTTTAAACAATGGTCTCCATTTGTCCCCGTTTTGTGTTTGTAGCACAAATTGTGAACCACCCTGTATTTTAGCAGATATCGATGGACTTAAAGCCTTTTCGCATCTTATCAACTCTATTCTTTATCAAGCTGATGTTAAACAGTGAACAATTTTACCTCCACAATGCCTGATCTACTTCAAGCAATCGCTTACTTATCTTCTGTTTGATTACTGACCTTTTAAGTACGATTAAAATATGTTTTTAAACCATTGCCCCAAAACATGCTTCAATTTTCCAACGACAGAAACCTCATACATTATATTTCCACAATTTAACTTAAATAACTCCTAAAATTAGGTTCTAATACACAAACATTTTAACGCCATTAAGCACACACAACTTTCGTAAATGTGGTCCCTTTTTGTGGTCTTCCCCCTAAAAGTATGCTGTTTTACGCATGCAGGCAT
>JAHXMU010015474.1:0-10967 GCA_019455685.1 Philornis downsi
TTTTCAACGAGTTTTCCAAAATTTGCGACTTCGGTTCCAAGAGTGTCAAGCAGCCGAGGGAAGCCATTTGGACAACATTATTTTTAAGTCTTAAAAATTCCCATGCTTCTACTTTTTAAAAATACAAAAATATTTTTTTTATGTTTCGTAGTTTTTTTTAATTGAATATTTAAACCGCCAACACCCTTATGGCCCATCCTGTATGTATTTGCAGCTGCTAGAACAGTATGTTATCAAAAATATTCTGTTGTAAGCACAATAATAGGAACTAAATCGTAACGTAAAGGTTCGGAAACACTGTTTTCCGTTAAATTGCTCAGTTTGTGTTCGCCAATTTTTTATTCGCCGAACTAAATTTACTAAATGCCTGACTATATTTCAAATTGTACTAAAGTTAGCGCTATTAAATGAAAAATAAAAATGTAAGAACTTGTAGGTTAAACCAGTTAATTTGTTTGGGAGGCACCACAAGAGTCGCGACAAAAGTTTAGATAGCTGTAGTCTCCGGATTGAAGATTATACAGAAAACATTAATTTCCACAGATCAATCATTTTGGGAAGTGCTAGAAGAAATGTGGCGTTGTCCTCTATTTTCATTCTCCAAATTTACTTTACAATACGCTGACGTGCGCCTAATTTAACTGAGTTTAGTACAAGTGCTTAAACTATATGAAGCAAGAAATATAGAGTGATTTTTTAATCGTAGTTTTTTTTTTTTTTTAAATCGAATAAAACACTCAAATTTGCATCATACATTAAAATTTTTATTGGAATCGATAAATTGATCTTTGCCATTTAATTTTTAAAGATAATTTCATGTAATTGTTGTCCGCGGCTCCGTCTCAAAATGTCCATTCGGAAGATCCAATTTTTCGTTACTTTTTCGACCATTTCGGCCTGTATTCCACAAATAACGCGTGTTATGTAGTCCTGTAAGGCTTCAATAGTGTTCGGCTTGTCCACATAGACTAACGACCCCACAAGAAATAATCAAGAGGCGTCAAATCGCAAGATCTTGGGGGCCAACTCACAGGGCCAAATCGAGAAATAAGCTGCTCACCAAATTCATCCCTCAACATATCTATTGTTTCACGAGCAGTGTGACAAGTTCAACTCAGTCAATTGGGGCAAAAAAAAAAAACACAAGCCCAATCGCTGAGAACGGCGATGAATTGACATTTCACGATCGTCATTAACACTGGCCGCTACGGCTGCAATATTTTCTTTGGTACGCACTCCATCTATCTTTGGATGGATTGCAACAGTGAATCCTTTTGAGGTAGTTTTCGACACATTTCGGTAGGTATCTCGGCGATAACTTGACGACTGCTGGTTTTAAATGCTAAAACGTTTGGGGATTACTCGCGTAAACACGGCCTTTGACAAAGCCTCATAAAAAAAGTCTGACGGCGTCAAATTGCATAACGTCGCCAAAACGTGAAATTACGCTTTCGGGAAACTTCTCATGCAATAAAGACAAAATTGGTCATGTTGTGTGACTCATGGCACCATCTTGTTGAAATCACATATCGCCCAGTTCATAATCTTCAGGTGCAAGCCAAAAAAGTTCAGTCATCATACGGGCAAAGAGCTCTGAATTGAAGCTCGAATTATCTGCCATATTTTCACTTATAGAAGCGATATTATCGACAGTGCCTACATTGCGATAATGCGCAGGCCCAACCGCGTCTGTAACGCGTACAGTCTCTTCAAAATTCCTTATAATCGTGCCAATTTCTTGCCAGTAGGTCGATTATGATGACCATAATCACCCCGAAATTCGCCATTCACCATTTTTGTAGTAAGTTTTAACTATTTTTATGCGTTCTTCGGTTGTTAAAAATGCATTTTCTTAATTCGCATTTAGATTTTTTTCCGCAAAACCTGGATGCCGTAAGCGACGAACAAGGAGAGCGTACTCATCAAGATTTAATGAAAAGTGAAAGAAATTATCTAGGATTTTGGGACAAGAGTATGCTGGGAGACTATTGCTGGACCCTAATACGTGAAACCGGGCCAACAAAATACAAACGACGTTCAAATAACGCCCTCCACTTCCATAAAATCATTGATTTTTAAATAAACTAATATTTTTTTATGTAAAAAACGAATAAAAACATTTTTTTGTATCTCGAAAATCGGACGTGATAAAGAACAACCAATTACAGATTTGAATTCAATCCAATAAATTACCCTAGAAGAGATATTTGGTTGCTCTAGTTCAAAACCTTATTGGCTAGTGTTATCGATACTTGCAAATGGCAAACATTTCACTAAATAAATAACGCTGCAGATGACAGGTATTTAACAGCTGACAGCCTTGCCAGATCGGCAGTTTTGAAACTAATGGATGCATACCACATGTATGTGTTGTTGACTAAATAAAAGTTTCGTATGCGGGGACTTCTAGCACATAACATTGATCTGAGTTACTTGCTTTTAAAACAAGATCTATTACTATTACGTCTGTGAAAGTGCTATGAAAATGCATATCGGTAAATTTAATTTTTTTTTTCAAATTGGCTTGAAGTCTCATCTGAGATATAAAATGGAAATTCGGTAAAATTCCGATGAAAACTATTGCTATGGATGCAGTAAACCCAGGCGCAGACAGTCTCTTTCTATGCTCCTACAGATATGATTAAACTTTGCCATACAATATTACATTGTTGCTAAATGAGGTGCCAAATAGGATAGCAATATTTAGACAACTGTTCTCTTTTATCTATTTTCTTATAAGTACAAAAGTACTGTTGAAAGAAAATTTAAATTTAGTTTTGTTTACATTTTAATTTTTTTTAATTTTAGCATTAGCTCCATATCTATCCAGGTATCTGCATTTAACTATCAATATGTGTTGAATTCAGGCAAGACTACACTTTACATATTATAGCCAATATCTTTATTTGTAATTAACAAAACTGCTCAAACATAACGCAAAGGGTTTTCCGAAATGATTAATAACGGCTGTAATTATAATTTTTGTCTGCAAGAAAATTACAATTATTACTCAACGCTTACAACTGTTATTGTTATACATTAGTATACATATATTATATATTATTTGTCGTTGAACGTGTTGAAAAAAAAAAACACTTTCGATTTCAGCATTTGTGATATATTTCATAATAATTATCATCACTTGTGAGTTTAACTACAAAATAAACACGAAAATAACTGAGGAGTTTTTTTTTTCGCAAATTTCGTTTAGCTTTAAAGTGAATTCAAGTTAGAATTTGCATTTAACAGAGAAGCCAATAAATCAATTAGCATCTTATTAATTACTTATGCAAATTGGAAACACACACGGAGTTCGCATCCGCTGGAACGTAATATTTGTGTAAATACACTGATGCGATAATAAGTATTTGTAGAGAATTTAACGATAACTTAGTTTTATCATTAATGAACACTTGCAAGACCCCATGAAGTTTAGTATATTTCATAACAAATGCATGTGATCGAATATTTTTGGCAATATGTTTTTTCTAATTTGGATAGATTGAATCTTCGTAACATATTTAAGTGGTGCATAAAACACCTTACTTAAAAGTAATATATTTCTAAATACGTCAATGATGTCTGTAGACATAAAGAGGGCAATTTGTGTTAAAATTAATTTACTACATGATAAACTGATTTTGGTATAAAAAATGGCACAGAAAATCTTTTAAATTGTTTACTTATATAAAAGTATGTGAAAAATGGTTCCGTGCATAACTGATAGATTTTTAGACAAATGAACCACCACAACCACCCAATCGCCGAAATTAAGATACCCAAAAGGCAGACGCCATAACCTTGCCTGGAGATGAAACCTTCTCGCCTTCTTTGGACATGATTCTCCAATACAGTCTACCGCTTTTACTGTTCCTTTTGTCTTAAATGTGCCTTACCCATGGTTATAAATCGACGCAAAATTTCGACTTTATTGCGGTCAAACGTTGCCAAATACTCCACTGAAATATCTTTCAGATGCTGTTTTTGCTTTATTGAAAGCAAGCGCGGCGCCCATCTTGCGTACAGCTTTTTCATTTTTGTCATTTTTTTTTTCATTTATACATTTTATTGTTTAAAGACTTAAATGTACACAGTAATTCAATATTTAATTGTAAGAGTTTAGTTAAAGAGCATAACTTTTCTACTTAAATCTAAATTTACGAAGTGATAATAATTTTGAGTATGTTATATGAATTTAGGGGAAAAAGTGTTCTATATAAAACCCTTGAACTTTACTTATTGCTAATGAGTCGGGAGGTAAAATACCATATAACTAACAACATAAAGATCGTATATGATCAATAAACTTATCTGTAAGACACTTTATTTTATCTTTAACTAAAGGTATACTATAACGTGAATGAAGACGTGAAGTGGAAAAATGCCACGGTAGATTGCACATAATTTTTAGAATTTTATTTTGACTTATTTGGAGGCGTCTCAAGTGACAATTCGAAATATTATGCCATACTGGCGCACCATAAAACATTATTGCATGAAATATTACTTTAAGTATTATAAGTTTATTTTCAATGCTTAATTTGGATTGTCTATTGATGAAAGGATATAAAACTCTAATGGCGATGTTGATTTTGTTTACAGTGTAGCTTATGTGTTCATTGTACAAGATTTTCTTGTCATGTATTATGCCTAGATATTTGACTTTTGGCATCCAAGGATCTTAATATTCGAACTCGGCAGAAAACAGTGTTTTCTTTTCCGGGTAAAGTACATAGCTTGTGTTTTTGTTGGATTAACTAATATTTTCCACTTGTTGAAGTAGTTAGTAACAATATCTACTGAATTGTTCAGAATATCAGATGAGTATGTGTTTGAACTTAGAATAGCGGTGTCGTCTGCGAATATTGATGACTCGCAACCGTTTAAATGTGGGAAGTCATTCGTGTATATATTATACAGTACAGGAGAAAGGCAGGAGCCCTGAGGACACCCAGCTGTAACGGTGAAAATATTCGAATGTTCATTCCCTATATGAACGGTAAATAATCTGTCAGTCAGGTAATTTTTTATCAATTTGACTGTAGGAATATCTAGACCAATGTTCATCAGCTTACTTAGTAGTGCATCGTGCCAAACAGAGTCAAAAGCTGATTTGACATCTATCAATAACATAGCTGTAGATTTTCCCTCGGAAAAACCTTTTGTAACTATTTTCTTAATTCGGGTCAGTGGCTGGACGGTATTACTTTTTTCACTTTTCAAATACTTTTTTCACTTTTTCATCTTCAAATATTTGGTCAAAATATGATGTATAGCACTTTTTGAAACACCTATAATTTCATCTATGTCACACATATTTAACTGACGACCATCCAACAAGATATTTCAAATATCATCATAAGTCCCTAATACCACGTAGACCTGTACAGCGTTAAGAAGAAGAATTACGTGTTTTAGATAGTTAAAAGAGGCATAAAAGGGACATATCGTGAACCATTAACAAGCTGAAGCTGGAAACCTAAAATTAGAGTGAAACATACTAAAAGTGACCCCTTGGCTAGAGTGTTAAAAACTGAAACCAAAAACGGCAAACGTTTTGGTTTGACCGAAACCGAAATTAAAATTCATGAAAATAATGCAAATCATGAAAATATTGATTCTGACCAATTCGATACCATAAATTATTATAAACAATATTTTTTCAAATAGTCATAATAATAATATATCAATATTGAGCGTTATGGGCAGTTTGATAATCTATCAATATTATTAAAAAGTGCGGTATTGGTATAAAGAATCCATTTTCCACACAATTTTTCGAAAATTGTATGCTTTGTAACAACATATTTCATGGATTGAAAACGCTTGACTGATATTGATGCATATCAGCGAGACATTTCGAAAGCTCATAACTATGTTCATGTCCAGAATGCCCATACTTAATGTATTATTTGTATCGATGTATGGATTTTAAATACTGATAAAAAAGATGCCGGAAGTAATAACTTAGGAGCTATTTCTTTGCAGGAAATTAATAATGATCAAATGACAATTTATAATATTTCACTATCCATAAAACTTCTTAAAGTGATATTTTAAGGACGGCTGTTGACTATCAAAATATTGTATGGGGTTACCTATTTTTCGTTTTCAATTAAAGTTAAATAACACACATATAAAGCTTTGATTTTGATGAAATTTTTTTTTATCAATTTTTATAATATATCATCAACATATCAAATATATATATCAAATTTTATAATGCTTGGACCTTGCGATTATGTAAGGAATGCAATGTCATTTAGACTACAACTTCTGCATTGATTGCAGTAGTGGACCCTTTTGAAGTAGTTTTCAAAAACCTACGGCCCAATGAAACCTCCCGACCATAATGCCCATCAAACAGTCACTTTTTCCAAATGCAATGCCTTTTCCACAAATCACTTTTGGGTTCTTCGAGACCCTTATGAGACAATTTTGCTTGTTGACGTAACCGCCGAGTGAGAAATGAGCTTTATCGCCCAAGTTGAGTTTGTTAGATTGAAAGCCCACATTTAAATCACCACTGTTGTAGTAAGTTTTAACAATTTACAAAATTTACGCGTTCCTGGGTTGTTAAATGAACCATATTCGTAAATGCAAACCTATCACAAAATATATAACACTTCAGATGACAGCTATTTACCAGCTGACAGCCATGCCAGACCGGCGGTTTTAAAAACACTAAATGGATAACCCTATAATATTTATTAGAACATGCTATATGTTAAAAACAGGCCCACAACATCTTTTCACCATGTCACATATAATGTGTGACGACTGTTTAACATTTAATTTTTTGAAATCCTGCCAGTATCAGGGTGCTTCCTTCCAAAACAAACATCCGATTGGATTCTATATTATATTTTTTCAATGTCTTGAACTCGTATGACTTTATCCTAGTAAGTTCCTCAGTTAAATCATTCTTAACTTGGAAGATCTATTAAGGATTTCATTATAAGAACGATTTAGCGTTTGTTGGAAAATATACCTATAAATATATAACCAACTTTATTTCTATGGCATTTTCTTCCCACCGTACGAAAACTATCTGTAATATTCTGGTTGTTTCTTGCCGGGGGTTGAACGATAAGACATTTTAATAAATTTGTTTTCCAGACATTATCTAGAACGTAAAAAAGCATTGGCAATAAATTTAAAATTTCATAACTATTTGTATTCCACAATATTGAACTTTTAATTTAGCTGCATAAAAAAACACCCAAAAACCCGGTTTACACAATTTTTTTCTTGATCAAAAAGCTGATAAAAGGATTTTTTTTCGACGGGTGAAGAATTGCCAGATCCATAATAAATGATCTCGTTAAAAATTTCAGTCCGCTGAACTGAATTACACCCTCAACTAACGTCCATTTGCTTTGCTGCGAAGTATGCCAGAAGCGGAACGATGAACCTGTAGGTTCTTCCCAAAAATGGTCTGAATTAACGCACAAAAAAAGGTGCGAAATTACACCTTGCCTACGCCTTCCGTTCATATTTGATTTTTGCAAAATTGACCAATGATACCCTAAGAGGTGTGGCAACACAGTCAATTTTCTTTTGCAGAATCAAGCATATTAAGCACATGATATCCGCAAATTTGAATTTAATGTAGTTAAATGAAAGATATGACTAAGGGAGTATGTTTGTAAGTTAGTTAGGTAAGTTATATGGGAGAAGCCAGAAAGATATGGGAGATATAAGAAATGAGTGCGATAATTGGTAAGTAGGCTGTTAAGGCGGTGATAACTTTTTTAATATCTTTGGTATGAGACCATATTGAATAGCGTTATTGGGTTTGCTTGACTAAACGTTTAATATAGGGTGATATTTTAAGATTTAAGTTTTTCAGGTTGGCAGCACTGGTTGGTAATGGCGTCCAAACGTCATCTCTGAAAGTGGAAGGTACAGTACAGTAGTACAGTATACTCTGCCATTTCATCATTGAAAGACTAACAAACGAGCAACGATTGCAATTCGTTGAAATTTATTATCAAAATCGCTGAAATTGTGCACCGTTTGATACGACCATTTAATGGTCGTCATAATCGACCTGCTGAATCAACAATTCATGCTGTTATTTCCAAATTTCGCACCACATTTACTTTGTTGGACATAAAACCATCGACTCGCATGCGTAGAATGCGCACCGAAGAAAATATTACAGCCGTAGCGACCGGTGATAATGACGATCGTGAAATGTCAATTCGTCGCCGTTCTCAGTGATTGGGCATGTGTTACTCAACCACAAGAAATATTCTTTTGAGCCAATTGGCTGAGTAGAACTTGCTTGACACGTGGCTTCATCAGGACGGTGCAACATGCCGCACTGCTCGTGAAACAATGGATATGTTGAGGGATGAATTTGCTGAGCAGCTTATCTCTCAATTTGGCCCTGTGAGTTGGTCCACAAGATCTTGCGATTTAGCGTCTCTTGATTATTCCTTGTGGGGTTATGTCGAGTCGTTAGTCTATGTGGATAAGCCGAACATTATTGAAGTCTTAGAGGATAACATAACACGTGTTATTCGTGGAATACAGGCCAAAATGCTCGAAAAAGTGACGAAAAATTGAACCTTCCGAATGGACTTTGGATTTTGAGACGGAGTCGCGGACAACATTTGCATTAAATTATTTGTAAAAATTAAATGGCCAATTTATCGATTTCAATAAAAAATTTTAATATATGATGCAAATTTGAGTGTTTTATTCGATTAAAAAAAAAACTACGATTAAAAAATCACCCTATATATGCCTTATTGACTTTGCTTGAAGGCAATCCTATGAATATCGGAATGTGTTCTTTTAGAAGCATTCATCGACAGAAGTGAGCACAAATCTCTTATATGTTTATGTTTTTACCTTACTTGTTTTGTTAGTGGAGTTCAATCTCTATCGATCGCCTTATGGCTCCCCGAAAAAATAAAATAGTTTTTCATATACAGGGTCATTTTTAAAGACCATTAAATATTGTGGTGCTAAAAGTTACTAGAACAAACCAAATTGGAAGCATTAGCCATATTTAATATAATAAATATGTTTGAAAAATTATATGATCTTTTTAACTACAAATTTTTTTATTTCATTTTAACCAAAATTGAGTTTTAATATCATTAAACGTGATTTGAAAATAGTATGACTTTGTCCACAAACTTTGCTCAATAGAGACGTTATAAAAAACAAAATTTATGGAAGGTTTTGAACAAAGAATGGAACTATTAAAAATTGCGCAAAATTTTGCAAGTCATAGAAATGTTTAAATTAAGTCAGCTCCCAAAATAACTAAATTATGTGCGTTGTGTATGAAGATATATGGATATTCCCTTGGGACTATCAAAGCTAGAAAAAACTTCATTCCCACAGTTAAGTTGAAAATATGACGGCCATAAATTTTAAGTTGCTTTATTTATTCAGCCTTTGTCCTCTTTCTAAAACACTCTCCAAAGATTTGAATAAAAATCCTATTTAAATGATATCGAACAAGCTTTTCCGCTAAATAAGTTCACGCACGTCTGACAAAAAAAAAAAAAAAAAAGTAATTAAACAAAATTATATAATATATTCACGGCGATCGCATTTTTTCGGCATTTTTAATGAAATGACATTACTGCTTCATGTATAGCACTACTCTCTTCTCACCATTAACGCGGGTCATTGCGTCGGTTTGTCATAATTGTGGTGTGGTGCATTGCGTATTCGAATCACGTAGTGATTATGGTTTCAGTAAAAAGTTTCGGATTTTATTTTGTGCTGCCAATTCATAAAATTTTCTTATAAATCATTGTTTGTACTCTACACGCAAAAAATACTTGCTGTAAATTTTGATAAGAATGTCTCTAAAATTAGTCTACAAAACTTAATGAACTGTAGTTAATTTTTGCTCAGAAATAGGAATTTTAATAAATTTAAGTAAATTAGAATCAATTACAGCGAATTCGACAAGGCATAAATACACAAACTTTACATGGCTAGTCTTAAAGGATAACATTTTCTGAATTGTTAGGAAAAAAGGTCATATTTTAAATAAAAAAATTTTGTGAGGACAAAAAATCACTGAACATGAAGTGAACGAAATTGAAACTTAATAAAACTAAGTCATATAACCAACCAGCACAGGCATTTCAGTTCGGCGAATTAACTTACATATAAAGGATGTCCCAGCAAGAACGCAAGATGATGCAGCAATTGAATTGTCTCTCTGGCTGTATGACATGTGGCGCCGTCTTGTTGAAACCATATGCCCTCCACATTCATTTCTTCAATTGTAGGCTCGAAAAAACTGGTTATCATTTTACGATACCGAACACCATTGACTGTTTGCGCTTGACATGTCTCATTTTCATAAAAAGAGGTCCAATGATTCCTCCAGCCCAAAATCCACACCACACAGTGACACGTTGAGGATGCATTTGGTTCTCGTGAATCACTCGAGGATTTTCCTCACCCCAAATGCGACAATTCTGCCTATTGACGAAGCCATCAAGATGGAAATGGGCCTCGTCACTAAAGATGATTTTATCGGCAAAATCAGTATTTTCATGTTATCTCTCCAATACCCAATTAAGGAACTGCCTTCGCTGTCCATGGACAGCAGTTCCTGAGTAAATTGAACTTTGTATGCATAAAGATGCAAATCTTTCGTCAAAATTCGCTGCATAATGGATTTAGAGACACCAATTTGCTGAGGTCAGTGTCGAATTGAGGTGGAGTTTGAGCGACATCATCACGTACAGCAGCGACATTTTCGGTCGATCGACCTGGTCGAAGGCGCGTTGTTGTCTTTACATGACTAACAGACCCAGTTTTGGCAAATTTATCCATTAATCTCTTTACAGTTGACTCTCTTGGAGCATTATTGTGACCCCAAATTGATCGCAATTTGCGAACTGTAGCAACTTTATAAAATAACAACAAAGACCACAAATCTATATAATTTTTAAAACTACAACCCAAGAAACGCTTAACAT
>JAHXMU010015492.1:0-11929 GCA_019455685.1 Philornis downsi
AGACCGATTGGCATGAAACATTTCCAATAAAAATAAAATTTGAAGGCAAAGCAACGTTTGCCGGGTCGGCTAGTTTGAAATAATTCAAGATCTTGAGAAGGAATATAGTTGAAAAATGGAAAAATTTAAAATTTAAATTTAAAATCATGCTTGTAAAAACGAAAATATTTACAATCACATTCGTTATTTCCATGAAAAAAAAATTTCTGACTATAATAACAAACGTCCAAGTAGATGGAATATGACTTGTAAGTAAAACTTTAGAAGATCGTATCTCACAAAAATATTAAAAAAATGTTTTATTCATATAGTAAAACTACTTACTGGTAGTATAGCCTACTCAGGAAAGTAAAAATTGGTGAACTTTGCTTGCTAGCTTCATGTGAAATGAAAATATACACCATTGGATATGGCAAAACTGTAAAACTGAAGGAAGCATCTAAGGTGCCATATAAAGGGTGTCCCAACAAGAATGCAAGGTTTGAATTTGGGGCCATTCGAAGTGTCATTGTTTGATATTTGAACAATTGTCATTGTTTGCTAGTAGAAGGTACGAGGTTAGTAAAAATGGAGCGCTACACGAATGAACAACGCATTCTCATTGTGAAATTCTTCTACCAAAATGGTGAAAGTTTTGCGGCTACAGTTCGCAAATTGCGATCAATTTGAGGTCACAATAATGCTCCAAAAGAGTCAACTGTAAAGAGATTAATGGATAAATGTGCCAAAACTGGTTCTATTAGCGATGTAAAGATAACAACGCGCCATCGGCCAGGTCGATCTACCGAAAATATCACAGCTGTATGTGGTGAAATCGACACCGAGCTCAGCAAATTGGTGTTTCCAAATCCACTATGCAGCGAATTTTGACGAAAGATTTGCATCTTCTTGCATACAACGTTCAATTGACTCAGGAACTGAAGCTGCCGTCAGCTGACCATGGACAGCGAAGGGAGTTCTTTAATTGGGTATTGGAGAGACAACATGAAAATGCTGATTTTGCCGATAAAATCATCTTCAGTGACGAGGCCCATTTCCATCTTGATGGCTTTGTCAATAGGCAGAATGGTCACATTTGGGGTGAGGAAAATCCTCGAGTGATTCACGAGAAACAAATGCATCCTCAACGTGTCACTGTGTGGTGTGGATTTTGGGCTGGAGAAATCACTGGGCCTTTTTTTTATAAAAACGAGGCATGTCAAGCGCAAACAGTCAATGGTGTTCCGTATCGTGAAATGATAACCAGTTTTTTCGTGCCTGGAATTGAAGAAATGAATGTGGAGGGCATGTGGTTTCAACAAGACGGCGTCACATGTCATACAGCCAGAAAAACAATTCAATTGCTACATCAGTCATTTAAATCTTGCATTTTTGTTGGGACAGCCTTTGTTTTTGTTAATGCGATGGAACAAAATGAACATCTATTTGTCTGGCTGCCTGGCAGACACGATGACTGTCGTAAACCTTTATCAAATTTGAAAATCTTTTTAAACAAACTTGTCTCATCGTAGCGGGGTATAGTAAATGGAATATATTGGGCAGTTCTTTCTGGTGCCTCCCTTACGAATGAACCGATTTTCCGAAATGCAAGTTTTTCCCTGCAGCACCTAATTCAAGGACTGAGGCGGCTTAAGTTTCTAGCATTTTTTATGTGTAAGGCCGGTCCCAGAGCTAGACGGCCTAACAAAGTAGACACAAAAAATTTGGGGAAAATTTTTTTATTTTAAAACATAATCTTTAACATCGATACATTTCTTCCGTGCCCTGTTTATAGTAAGAACTGTCAAACTCCTTAAAATAGCTATCCACAGCAGACTCCACCTCTTCATTATTGGCAAGTCTTTTGCCATCAAACCATTTTTTCAAATTTGGAAATAGAAAGTAGTTCGAGGGATCTAAATCTGTCGAACAAGGTGCGTGATGAAGCAATTTGAACTTTAATTCATTAATTTTAGTCACCGCAATAGTGGATGTGTGAACAGGAACACAGTCTTGATGAAACAACTTTTTCTTTATCGCCAAATGCATTCTTAATTCCATAATTTCACCACCTAAACCACCTAATATTATTAATATTAACATATAAAAAGTATATATATATATATATAATTTTAGTATATATAAAGATAATCAATAAAAATAATCCCATGCGCATCTAAAAAAAAAAAACGCCATAACCGTCTTCGCCTTCTTTGAATACGATTCTCCCATTCCAGTCCACTGCTTTGACTGTTCCTTTGTCTCAGGTGTGAAGAGGTGGGCCAATGTCTCATCCATGTTTATAAATCGACGCAAATAATTGATTTTATTGCCAAGAAATGTTGCCAAACACTCTACTAAAACATCTTCACGAACCTGTTTTTGCTTTATTGAAAGCAAGCGCGGCACCCATCTTGTGCACAGCTTTTTCATCTTCACGTTTTCAATTAATATACGATGTATAGCTTTTTTTTTGAAATATCTAACATTTCAGCTAGCTCACCCACCTTCAGCCGAAAATCATTCAATACCATTTAATGAATTTTCTTAACCCAGTCTGGCGTGCACATCTCAGTTGGTCGACCACTACGGTGTTCGTCTTAAAAGCTAGTATTAGTATATTTTATAGTCGTTAATGAAGGAGCAGACTGCTCCAGAGTAGGATCCAGCACGACTTTAATATTGTTTGAAGTGAGACCTTTCAGAAGGAAATATTGAATTACATAAAAGTGACCAATTTTTTCCATGTTTACAAATTCACTAAGATCTTTTAATTTTGATGGCTGTAATAAAAATACTAAACAACGTGGTGCCTTGTAACTTAAAACATATGTTTTACGAAGTTGCCACATTTTACCAAAATAATTTTGTTTCCAAACTACTGGCACCATCTACATGTCAATTCATCTAGTTTTGGGGCCGCCGTCGTATAATTATTGGAAAAATCTAAGAAAAAACCATCGGCTAACCACGCGCATCTGGTACATTCCGTGTTATTTACCGATTTAAACCTTAGATTCTTAAGTTCATATCTTCAAGTCTGGTTGCCCTAAATTACGCAGAATTTGGTACAATTCAAAGTTCGCTACGATGCTGTCTGAGAATGAAAACAGAAGGCATTGTCAAGCCCATTTTGATACCTCCTATACAAATTGATCGATTTTCCGAAATCTACTTTTTCCGCTGTAACCCTAATCTGTAAACAGTGGCAACCTACAAATTTGCCTAATGTACTGTTCTATAATGCGTGGTAAAATTTGAAAAAAAAAATTTTCAATTAAATGTGTCTGTACTTCCCGTATATTCGTTTGTTTATATCTTTCATGCAGTTAAACTAAATTCAATAAAATATGCTGGACATTCAAGGTTTACAAAGATATGGTTCCAGAAGAAAAATTTACGGCAATTTCGTGCCCCTTTTGCTACCTCTTATACTGAGTGTTGGTTGAAAATTCTCTGTAATCTATAGGGTGGGACATAAGCAACGTTAAGATTTGATCAGTGAATAAAGTTTTTTATTTAAGTATTTTTTCGTTTCTTTACAGAATTAACTAAATAATACTTGGGAAATTTATGATGGAAAGGTTCAGCACAGAACAAAGAACCAAAGTTGCTCAATTTTATTTTGAAAGTCAGCATTCGATTATTCAGATCATATCGAAATTTATTTTATGTTCGAAATGCTCCAAGCGCTCCAACAATTTACCGATTGGTTCAGCGTTTTGGGCAACAACAGGGATCTGTTTGTGATCTTCCGCGTGCTGGGAGACCTCGTGCAGTTCGAAATGAAGTGACCATTGCTCGAGTGCAAGCAAGTATTGAGGAAAACGCCGAAACTTTCACCAGGCGACGTTCTCAGCAGTTAGAGATGTCCAGGCGGTCTTTTCAAAGAATTTTACATCTGTATGATACATCTTTTTGCAATTTGTTCACGAATTAAAACCGAATGATGCACAAGAACGCATTCAATATAGTCACCGTTAACGTTACTTATGCGCCAACCTTTATAATTGGTAGACTGGATTATTCAAAATTTGTTCTATTGTTTTGATTTATAACGATTGTAAAGGATTTGAGAAAACGATCGGAAAACTACGCCTTTGTGATCATGTCCCACACAAATGACCGATTTCGTATTTTTCCAGCAGTCAGAATAAACTCAGTCAAATTTGGCAGTAATTACGCGTTTACTTCTGAAAATAAGAATGGAAGGCATTGCAACACCCTTTCTTATAGCAACCCTATAAATTCTTCGATTCTTGTATATTCTTAGCTTCACATCTTTGAGACATTTACGTTGAATTCATTCAAATTTGGAGCACAACAAGCGTTTGATAAACTTGATAAAGGATAGGAAAATTTACAGCACTGCTGTGCCCTTCGGGGTACCTCCCATACAAACTTACTGAATTTTCGAAATTTAATTCCTAATCGGAATAGCCTGGCGATTCGGTAAAGTTATATGTAGGTCAGTTTATCTGACTAGCAATTTTAGTCTTGTGTGATATTAAAATTAATCACCTAATTCGCTAACATTTAAATTTTAACTCTCTTTGAACTGAAATATTTATTCGCAAATAGCTCACCATGCAATGCTTTCACTCTAATTGATTGGATGTTACTAACTAATCCTGCATATTACGAAATGACTGGTTATTTTTCGCAAACCTTTTGTGTTTTATTCCATCTTTATTGTATTGAGTTCCACATAATCTAGCGTTATGAAAAAGCTTTTCATTTTTGCTCTCGCATTTGAGATTATAATTGTAGCAAATTTATAATTCATCAAACATTTGTATTCTTTCAGTCAGAAACTAATCGCTGGGAAATACGATTGGATTAAAGTGTGAATTCATTCGAATGTGCATTTGAAAATTCTTTTATACCATTTACTCGTACATTGCCTAGATATTGAATGGTTGATGAACACGAGAAATGTATGCCAACTAATAAAAAATAACTACGTTAATCTCTTTGCAGAATGAAATAGCCTTTAAAATAAACTTAAAGTGTAGCAAACTAGTACTTCTTTGAAATTATAAATTGAAATAGGTTTGTAGTTAAAGTTGAGCTCCTTTTGTTGACAGTACTTTGTGGCGTTCAACAATAAAGTTCTACAATAAAGTGACCTTTATTGGCATGGATCTAAATAAGGTTTTGTTTGAGTTGGATAATTTAAAAGAATTTCACAAGATCTTGACAATTTTGAGATGTAACAAGGATTATCGTCATGAGGCAAATCTACCTAATCAGATGCATTCTTTCGAGCGATAAAATGCGTGGCAAGGAAGCCTTAATATTTGGCTTGCTTTAGCTTTCGATCGGCATTTCATTTCCTTTCAAAATACGACACGATAACATGGAAGAGTAAAGTATTGCTTCCCACAGGAAGATTTGTAGAAGGCATCCTTTGAAATGCAAGAAGAAATGCATGCATCAGAATATGTTGTAGACTTTAAAATTAAGATTTTAATGGAGACATAAAGCTGAAAATCTTCATAAGGCCTGGGATTAAAAACACTATAAGAGGTCTGCAGAAGTAGATTTGATGCCAACTCTTATCTTATTATTAAAAGAGAGCCCATACAAAAACTTCATAATAAACACATTTCGTTATACACTGGTGGTTTAAATTTGCTTTGGAAGCAATAAATTAAACATGACCCTGTAATATTTATATGGGATAACATTATGTTGTGTTGATTTTTATAGTTTTTGCAGCAGAACACATTAAGTAATTAATGGAAACATAATTCTATAGTTAGCGTGCACTAATTTGCATGAAAATCATCAGTAAAATACTCAGTTCAGTATTATTAGCATTATGCTGGCATCAAGCAAAAGTTCTTGAAAATATCCTATACATTCGTTATTAACAGTTGAATACTAATTCATATAATAATTTTACAGTGAAAATTTTTCAAAGCAATGAAAAAGTGGTTTTCTGAGAATCACTTAATTATTTTTGTTCAAACATTATTTGTTTTATATCTTCCAAAATAAAAAAAGAACAAAAATTACCATGATTGGGATATGAGCTTCTCCCATTCAGTGACGCTACACGCATTCTATTTTAGTATTTCCTGAAAAAGACTTACAGCCGATTACTAATAACTAATAATCTTCATTTATTCGAAGATTTCATCATAAAAAACATTCTGCATTGACGTAGACGCCGCTTAAGTAACGTTTTCAAGGTTTAGTGTGGTTCAAACCCACAATGATGGCGTTTGATAGCCATCGTGCCACTGCTGGTGACTTTAATAGGATACATTTTTGCAAACATTATAATTTGTAAATATTTTATAGAAATTTGAGCTCAAAGCTACTGAGTTAGTACTGGGTGTTCTTCTTCTTAGGTGGTGACCGCTCGTAGAAAATAATTCCAAGTGCTTCGATCTTCTGCGCTTCTTCTCCAATTCGTCACACCAAGTTTCTATAGTATTTCAAAAGCCTGATCCTTCCAACAGAGTTTTGGTCGCTCTCTTCTGCGCCGTCCATCGAGTTCGTTGTCGAAAACTTTCCATGATGGAGCATTTGGCCCCATCCGCACAACATGACTCAGCCAATGGCATCGCTGTATATGAATGCGTTTCACCATGTCGATGTCGGCATATAGCTCATTGTTCATGCGACGCCGATACTCTCTGTTAACGATAATGAATCCATACATTTTCCGGAGCATTTTCCTTTCGAAAACTGCCAGTACTGATTTATGCGGTTACGTCATAACGTAGGATTTTGCGCCATATAATAAGACAGGTAGAACCAACGTCTGGTACCGTCGGATTTTTGTTAATCGAGAGAGGGGTTTGAATCGTTTGCATAGCCCATAGTAACACTTGTTGCCAGCAATACTCTCTTCTTTACCTCTATGCCGACATCATTCATAGATGAATTCTTCTTCGTCCCAAACGAATAGACTCTTTGTTCGTTGAAACCAATAACTTCGTTTTGTCCTTTGTTTTTCTGCGATACTAAGATCTCGAAAATGATCATATCTTTCAATAGCTAATTAGATATTGATTCAGTTTCATAATATAGGACAGTTCCTGAGAAATATTGGTTGGTTACAGGTTGTTAAACCTGCAGTTTGGAATATCCTTTAAGTTATGTAAGTCTTAAACTCTACTGTAGATTGGCATTTTGTTGTTCTTTCGTATACTTTTGATTAAATCGACTCCAATTCCTTTATAACGACCTGAGCAATAAACTCATGACACCCTTCGGCCTCCTGATTACTCAAACCGCTGGTATAGGGTGGTTTTCTTAATCGTAGCTTTCTTAAAAATCGAATAAAACACTCAAATTTGCATCATATATTAACATTTTTCATTGGAATCAATATAAATTGGCCTTTGCCATTTAATTTTTAAATATAACTAGCCAGCAAACGTTGCTTAGCCTTCAAATTTTATTTTTATTGGAAATGTTTCATGCCAATCGGTCTATTATAATAAGAAACGCCTATATTTGCAGAAGAACTTAAAATATGTTCACTCAACCGAAATACAAAATTCTGTTTAAATACCGTTAGCAGGAGCAGAAATAATTGCTTTTTAATTTATGGTTTGTATGGGAGGTACCACGCCCCATTGTCCAATCCCGCCCATATTTACAGTAGCACTTAAGATATGTACACCAAACCTACGCACCAAATTTTGTTCAAATACCGTAAGCAGGAGCAGAAATAATTGATTTTTAATTTTTTGTTTGTATGGGAGGTACCACGCCCCTTTGTTCAATTGGACCGAATTGTAAAACTAAACCATCCCGGGCAACATTCGGTAGGTCCAATTTTTCGTCACTTTTTCGAGCATTTCGGCTTGTATTCCACGAATAACGCGTGTTATGTTATCCTGTAAGGCTTCAATAGTGTTCGGCTTGTTCATATGGACTAACGACTTGACATAAACCCCACAAGAAATAATCAAGAGGCGTTAAATCGCAAGATCTTGGGGGCCAACTCACCGGGCCAAATTGCGAGATAAGCTGCTCACCAAATTCATCCCTCAACATATCTATTGTTTCACTAGCAGTGTGGCATGTTGAATCGTTCTGATGAAACCACATGTCAACCAAGTTCAACTCAGCCAATTGGGGCAAAAAATGCGTATCATGGCTCGATATTGTTCGCCGTTGACGGTAACGTTTCTTCCACAGTCGTCTTTGAAGAAAAATGGGCCGATGATGCCACCAGCCCGTAAACCACGCCTGACTGTCGTTTTTCGGGATGCATCGGTAATTCACGTATGGCATGTGGCTGTTCATCAATCCAGATGCGACAGTTTTGCTTGTTTACGTATCCGTTCAACAAGAAATGCGCCTCATCGCCGAACACAATTTTTCGATAAAAGAGCGGATTTTCATTGAGCTTTTGTAAGGCCCATTCACCAAAAAGTAGACATTGTGGTAGGTCATTCGGCTTCAATTCTTGCGTGAGTTGAATTTCGTAGGCTTTCAAACCCAAATCGACGTGTAAAATTTTCATTGTGGTTGAGTAACACATGTCTAATCGCTGAGAACAGCGACGAATCGACATTTCACGATAGTCATTAACACTGGTCGCTACGGCTGCAATATTTTCTTCGGTACGGACTCTACGCATGCGAGTCGATGGTTTTATGTTCAACAAAGTAAATTAAATGCGAAATTTGCGGATAACAGCACGAATTGTTGATTTAGCAGGTGGATTATGACGACCATAAAATGGTCGTATCAAGTGATGCACATTTGTCACGGAGCACGAATTTTGATAATAAATTTCAACGACTTGCAATCGTTTCTCGTTTGTTAGTCTTTCCATGATGAAATGGCAGAGTATACTGTACACTTTTCACTTTGACAGATGACGTTTGGACGCCATTACCAACCAGTGCTGCTAACATGAAAAACTGAAATCTTAAAAAATCATCCTATATTTTACTACTATTCTGCAAAGAATTCGGTCCGAAGTCAAATGATTTTTATATTCTCAGTTTTTAATTAAGCGTTGCTATTGGAGGGGTATGAAGAAGTTTAAATATTAAAACCTTCTCTGAAAAAGTGCACAAACTGCAAAATATGTTGCACAACGAATTATTATGTTTTTGTTTTTTACTTCAAACAAACTTTGTAACAACAACCGATACAGTAACGCAAAGAAAAGTTTTGTATTCCAGCTAGCTAAAACACCCTCCAGTAAAATGAAAATCTTAGGAAAAAACAAAACTTTTCGAAACACATCTCTTAAACCTTTTTGTAGTTGCATTACAAAGTTTTGATAAAGTAAAGGGCGAATGGAAAAATTTTTGTGTAGTATTCGTTAACAGTTCCTCTCTCTCTTTGATGCATTGTTCAAATATTCCAAATTTACATCTTTGTTAGTTGCACGCAAAACAACAACAACAACAACAGCAACAACAACAATTTCACATTGTGTATGATTTCACGGCTATGTAATTTCCTTATACTGCTCCTATGATGTAAAAGCAACAGAAAAGCTTACGCACAATACAGCCAGAGGTAACAGGAAATGCTTCATCAAATGCATTTGCTGTTATTTCATAGAAAATGTAGCAAGGAAATCTTGTTAATATCAGTTTGAGTCAGTTTACAAGCAAAAAATTCATTGATTTTGGAAATTTACTTTACGGTTTCTGGAAACGAAAATATAA
Organism: Philornis downsi; assembly: GCA_019455685.1. Classification (NCBI taxonomy): domain Eukaryota; kingdom Metazoa; phylum Arthropoda; class Insecta; order Diptera; family Muscidae; genus Philornis; species Philornis downsi. The sequence goes on from JAHXMU010015492.1 coordinate 9,636, forward strand.
TTTTTGTTTGTTGTGTTCAGGGTTTGAAATTAATTAAAAAAAAGTTGTTAGCTTTTAATTCAAAACATATTTAAATCTTTTATGAGTCGTAATGGATATCTTGTATAACGAAATTATTGTGGATTTTTGGAAACCTGTCAGTTTCATCGAGGGGTTTAAAGGGCCACTTAGAATCACTCATTCATTGTATTGGCAAGTTTTGGAAGTTTTTCATTGTGAGAAACTATTATGTTTTTTTGCACAATATTTTAAAGTCGTCTTCGGAATCCGGTCTTTCCAAAGAAGTTTTAGTTGCCTTCTTCTGTGCCGTCCTTCGAGTTAATTCCCGAAAATTTTTCAAAATTCCCATTATGCAATCCATCACACAGTTTCAGTTAACCTTTTACTTACTAAAACATTCCAACATTTTGCTGATATCTCAGAAACTTGGTGTTTTCAAAGAGGTTTTCTTCTGTGCCGTCCTTCGAGTTAATTTTCGACAATTTTTCAAAATTCCCATAGTGCAATTCGTCACATAGTTTTAGTTTATCTTTTCCTTACTAGATCATTCCAACATTCTGCTGATATCTCAGAAACTTAGTATTTTCAAAGAGGGCTTAGTCGCCTTCTTCTATGCCGTCCTTCGAGTTAATTTTCGAAAATTTTTCAAAATTTTCGTTATGCAATTCGTTCTAGTCTACCCTTTCCATACTAGATCAATCCAACATTTTGCTGATATCTCAGAAACTTGGAGTTTTTAGTCGCCTTCTTCTGTGCCGTCCTTCGAGTTAATTTTCGACAATTTTTCAAAATTCCCATTATGCAATTCGTTCTAGTCTACCCTTTCCTTACTAGATCAATCCAACATTTTGCTGATATCTCAGGAACTCGGTATTTTCAAAGGGGTTTCATTCGCCTTCTTCCGTGCCGACCTTCGAGTTAATTTTCGAAAATTTTTCAAAATTTTCATTATGCAATTCGTTATAGACTACCCTTTCCGTACTAGATCATTAAAACATTTTGCTGATATCTCAGAAACTTGGTGTTTTCAATGAGTTTTTAGTCGCCTTCTTCTGTGCCGTCCTTCGAGTTAATTTTCGACAATTTTTCAAAATGTTCATTATGCAATTCGTTCTAGTCTACCCTTTCCTTGCTAGATCATTGCAGCATTTTGCTAATGTCTCAGAAACTTTGTGTTTTCAAAGAGGGCTTAGTCGCCTTCTTCTGTGTCGTCCTTCGAGTTAATTTTCGACAATTTTTCAAAATTTTTATAATGCAATTCGTTCTAGTCTACCCTTTCCATACTAGATCATTCCAACATTTTGCTAACGTCTCAGAAAGCTGATCATTTCAAAGGGATTTCATTCGCCTTCTTCTGTGCCGTCCTTCGAGTTAATTTTCGACAATTTTTCAAAATTTTCATTATGCAATTCGTTCTAGTCTACTCTTTCCTTACTAAATCATTCCAACATTTTGATGTCATCTCAGAAACCTGTTTTTTTCAAAGGGGTTTCATACGCATTCTTCTGTGCCGTCCTTCGAGTTAATTCCCGAAAATTTTTCATAATATCCGTTACGCAATTCGTTACTCAGTTCTAGTCTATCCTTTCCTTACTAGACCAAAAAAAATGAATATTCCTCTTGTAATTGTAATCTGTTTTATTATCTCTTAATCGATTATCGATGGTATAGAATCGTCTACTGCTCCACGGTTACAGCTGCCGGTAGCTGTCTGTTCGTCGGAATAAGTAAAACAAATTCCCTTGGAGGAGAATTTCACATTCTGGGAGCTTACATGCATTCTATAACATGAAGCTATGATTTCAATGAAACTTTTGTTTCATTATAATGCCTAGACCTCGCCATTATGTGCGAAATTAAATATCATTTACATGATCGCCTCTAGATTGGTTTCAGCAGTGGATAATTTTTAGATCTCGACTACTTTTTCGCACATTTCGGGCGGTATGTCGGCAATAACTTGACGAATGTTGGTTTTCAAATGCTTCAACATTCGGGGATTATCCGCGTAAATGCGTTATTTAACGCAGCCCCACAAAAAAGTCTAACGGCGTCAAAGCGCATGATCGTCGCCAAGACGTGAAATTACGCTCTTTGGAAACATCTTATGCAATAAAGCCAAAATCGGTCGTATTGTGCGGCTCGTGACGCTGTCTTGTTGAATCCAAATATTGGCCAGTTCATAGTCTTCAATTGCAGGTCAGAAAAAAGTTGGTTATCATACGGCCATACGGAAGCGATATTTTTGCCAGTGCGGACATTGTGATGATGCACGGGCCTGATCACACCTTAAG
>JAHXMU010015493.1:0-10177 GCA_019455685.1 Philornis downsi
ATTGCCAACCGCCAAATTTTTATTTTTTTCTTTGTTTTTTTTTTTTTAAACATGGGTCCGTCGAATATGGGCAACCCTGTATGTTGCCACTGTGTGTCAGGAACTCAGGATCAGGGGCGTTTAGTTATAGTAGTTGAGATAGTTTGGTGGAGCAGGCTGTGGCTATCTCAGGGGTATGCAGCCTAGCGACGTCGAGCTTCCTTTGTGCCTGGTTACGAACATTTTTCGTTCTGTTTAATCTCGTGCGTACTTTAGCTGCAACCAAGTAGTCATCCGAGTCAATATTCGCACCACGAATCACACACACGTCCATGACACTAGAAGCATGCCTTCTGTCATTACCACATGATCAACCTGATTCCTCGTGTTATGATCAAGAGATAGCCACGTTGCCTTGTGGATGTCTTTATATCTGAATCCGTTTCCGGATGTGTTACCGTGTAGACTGAACTTTCCGACTGTTGGACTGAGAACATCTTCCCTTCCTACTTTGGCATTAAAATCGTCCAAAACAATTTTAATGTCGTGGTCAGGGCAGTGGACATACGCTTCTTCTAGACACTTAAAAATATTAAATAATTAAATATGCCATTCAATTTGTAGCTAAAATATTCTACAATTTTGTAATGCACTATTATTTCATTCGATGAAAGGCCACTTTATATTCTTATTAACACACGCACAGTGTAGACTGAATGTATTAACTACATCGCACTCAGTTTTTAACATTAGGAAATAATTATTTTTAAAGATACCAAAAAACGTTTCCCCAACTAAATACGCAAATTAAACAAACATATGTTTTTTACCTTGACCCCCCTGATTTCAGATAGCCATTAGTTCGCATAAATGAGTTTAGGGCACTTAAACATTGTTTCAATACAAGTTGCTGCTGAGATAATTTTTTAAATCTAATTTATTGCATTTTTATGGGATAAAACTTCCAAACAAAAATTCAAAGATTTTTTTACAGGAGCCATCAACGAGATATGGCCGAAGAGGAAATAAATGTTTATTTTATACGGATTCGTATACGAGTATTGTTTATTGTTGTTGCCGCAACCATAAAATATTGGTTGTAAACAGCAACTACAACAGCAACTATACGAATTACTATCAAATCCTGTATTTTTGTTCGATACACTCAAAGAAAAATTAACGATTCAATTCCGATTCTATCATGAATAGAATAGATTAAATGGGAATGGAAATTAAATGCTTTACGAGGTGTGATCAAAAAGTAAACGTTATTTTAAAATTTGGTGAGTTACGTATGTTCGATTTTCACATTTTTTTCTGTTATATTGGTACACATGTCTGTTATATATGTTGACAATATCAGCCACTTTAGATTGCCAGTTTGTTTTTGGCAGATAAAAATGTTAGTCGTGTTTTGGTTTGCTCTTCGATTTTTTACTATTCAAAAAATGGATCAAAGAAACTGTATTAAGTTTTGTGTAAACAATGAAATTAAATGTGCAAAAACATTTGAAATATTGACGTGACGTTTGGCGAGTCTACTATGAGCGGAACGCAATTTCAATTGTGGTATAACCGGATTAAGGAAGGCCGAGAAAATGTCAATGACGATGCGCGTCCTGGTCGCCCGAACACGTCAACAACCGACGAAAACATTGAAGCAGTGAAGAAAATGATTTTGGATAATCGTCGAATCACTATTAGAGAGGTTGCTAATGATGTTGGCATATCGTTCGGCTCATGCCAAGCAATTTTTACGGATGTTTTAGGCATAAAACGTGCGGCAGCGAAGATTGTTCCAAAATTTCAAATTTTGAGCAAAAACAACGTCGCATGGACGCCCGAGTGACGCTGTTGAACATTGTCAACGACGATCCAGATTTCCTCAAAAAGGTTATAACTGGTGACGAATCATGGGTGTTTGGCTATGACATGGAAGCGTCCAGAAGAGCCAAGACCGAAAAAAGCACGTCAAGTTCGGTCAAATGTGAAGGTTTTTCTCACTGTTTTCTTCGATTGCAAAGACGTGGTGCATCATGAACTCTTGCTACAAAGTCGTACTGTCAATAAGGAATACTACCATGAAGTTATGCGCCGTTTGCGCGAATCAATTCGTCAGAAACGCACAGAATTGTGGAAAAACCAATCATTGATTTTGCACCATGATAACGCACCAGCTCACACATCGATGCTTGTGCGTGAGTTTTTGACCAAAAACAAAACCTCAATCATGCCTCAACCACCGTATTCACCGAACTAGGCCCCCGCTGACATTTTCCTTTTCCCAAAACTGAAGACACCGATGAAAGGAAAGCGTTTTGCTACGATTGAGGAGATAAAAGAAAAAAAAATTGAAATAGGAACTGTTGGCGATACCAAAAAGCGCGTTTCAGATGTGTTTCAAGGATTGGAAAAATTCTGGCATAAGTGTATTATATCTGAGGGAGATTACTTTGAAGGGGATGATATAGTTATTGATGAATAAATAAATACTTTTTGAAAAAATTGAAAATAACGGTTATTTTTTGATCACACCTCGTACATTGCCAGGCTATTTTAAGGAACCTTAGATTAAGTTAGGTTAGGTTATGTTGCGTGAGGTTCATTGAAATAACTCATCCTAACAGGGAGTTAGTTGGTGGCGCATGACAGAACGGCATATAATAAACACCGGCCAAGAGCAGCAGACTCTTAATGCATTCTAAAAAGTTTCATCTGCGTAAATATGTGGTTAGTACACGCGACCATTGATCGCGAGTTCAATCCCGCATACAGACACTTATCACTATTTAAGCGGCGGTTATCTCTATGTGTCTGACGAACACTTCGAATAGTCGAGTAACCAATAAGTCTTGTTAATGGTTCTCAAACTGTGACGTTCGGAATCGTCGATAAATTGTAAGTCTCATTAAGCAAGTCTAAAAATATCGGGTTGTTCGGAAAGTTAGTTCGGTTATTTCCAAACTTATATACAAGAAAACAATTATTTTAATCTATTATATAATCTCCGCCTTTTTACTAAATTCTTCCCAACTCTCTGGGAGCTTTTTAATTCCTCTCTCATAAAACTTGCCTGAATTTCCTGAAAAAAGTGTTCAATTCGAGTTTTCATTTCCTTGTCGTTATGGAAATTTAAACCCTTCAAGTTGTTGCTCAGACTGCGAAATAGATGATAGTCGGACGGGGCGTTGTTTAAATATGTGGTTAGTACACGCGACCATTGCCCGTGTGATCGTGAGTTCAATTCCGCATACAGACGCTTATCACTATTTAAGCGGTGGTTATCTCTATGTGTCTGACGAACACTTCGAGTACTCGAGTAACCGATAAGTCTTGTTAATGGTTCTCAAACTATGACGTTCGGTATCGTCGATAAATTGTAAGTTTCAATAAGCAAGTCTAAAAATATCGGTTTATTCGCAAAGTTTATTTAGTTATTTCCAAATAACCATTTCCATTCGTTTCCTCGTCGTTATGGAAATTTAAACGTTTCAAGTGGTTGCTCAAACTGCGAAATAGATGATAGTCGGACGGGGCGAGGTTTGGGGAGTACGGTGGGTGAAGTAAAACTTTCCACCCAACCTCTGACAGTTTCTGACGCGTCCGCAAGGCAGTGTGAGGGCGGGCGTTGGCATGGTGGAAGATGACGTCTCCCCGATTGATGAGCCTCGGCCGTTTTTCTTCCAATGTCGCCTTCAATTTATCTAAATGTGCGGTATACTTCTTTGACATCTCACCAAATCGACAACATTACCTACCTGCGGTGATGGCCCGCTTTAGAGGTGGATTGAGGGGCTTCATTTGGTTTCCTCCATGACCTTTTCCGCGTTATATTGTTGTAGACTATTTGGGCCGAGGTAACTCTGTTTTCATTGAACAGGACGTAAAGACAAATCAACAAATCTACCGTCAAAAGAGTTTAAACGATACTTTGTCACCTTGGGCACGTAAATAATTCCGAAAAAAGCATTGAACGTTTCAACAAAACTCGGCACCATCCCACAAAGACCGTAAAAAATAAACTCTTGTTTCCAAGAACAAGTTCCCACCTTCACAGACTTAAACTTAATGCATTTTTCCATATGGTCCTGAAGGCCAAAATGTCAACCTTTTTTAAGGTTAGATGGTCATCATCCAAAAGTTTGCTCTTCGCCAAGAGTGGGACAAAATACCATCAGGCCACATTAGTGCAGCGTGTGACACCTTCCCGACCAAACTCGGAGCTATTGTCCACACTAAACATGGCTACATCGAACAATAATATACTTTTTTTTTAAATTTGAAATGTTTTTACGACATTCTATAATTTTGAAAACAAAAAAGAATTAAAATTTTCAAAATTATGACGGTTTCAGTTGGTAACACTACGAGTGTCGACCTCTGCATATTGTAAATTTTTACAGAATTTTGTATTATTAAAACTGTATTGAAGAACATAAGGATGAGAAATAAAAATAAGTAATAAAATAAATAAAAATTTTATTATAAATAAATAAATAAGTAAATAATAAAAATGTTATGCAGTAAATTGGATGGGTCGTCTTCTCATTTTATTTCTTTTCCTTTTTTTGTTTTATTTTTTGGAGTTACTTAAGTATTAAATACTTAATTATTTAGTGATCCTTTCAACAGTTTAAAGTAATTAAAAATACAAACTGTCATTATCAACTGAAACTACAGTTAATTTTAAAATTATCACCACAATTTGGCTCGTACAAAGATTTGTTCATGATGCCGCAACAAAACACTTTCATTTCTGTCATGCGGTTTTAGGTGTCATTAAATTGGCACGAGTTAAGAAATAAATAAATAAAATCCAGATAACACAAACATTTGCTATGAAATGTCTCAAATGACAATAGAATTTTATAACAAAGTATTCAATGGCGTTCCATATTTAAGAAAGCCTGGACATTACCGGCTTATTTACACTGTATTTGCGTGTTGGCCGGGCATTTACACGTTAGTAATTTCATGCCACACACACCTTAGGTGGTGGCCCGCATTAGACAAACTGTGAATGTGTTCCACCAATGTCATGCTGCTAGTCGGACAGACTTTGCCCGTACATTAAGTGATGTCAACATCACAAAATTTATGCGCATAACAAATTTAATTTTTGCTAGTTGCCGCAGAGAAAATTGAAGCCAAACCGCTTTAAGTTTGCTGCACTATTATCATCATTGGATTGCTTCCGAAAACTACAATTTCTTTAAACTTTAAAAGATTCTGGGCTAAATGTGAAAATAAGAAAGTACTTTCAGTCCTAATCTGTGATATCGTTGTATACGCTTTTGGAAGGGGCGTGGCAATGCAATTCAGAACTAAGTTTACTAAATGCTAAGTGCATACTAAATTATACCGAATTTAGTGTAAATTCTTAACACATATGCATCTAGGAATATACGAGGTGTGTTCAAAAAATAAGGTGAATTTTCATTTTTCTCAAAAAATATTTATTTATTCATCAATTTCTATTTACACTATATATACTTATAAACTATACTATATGTACATGCACTTACACACTTATACTATATATACTATATACGAATACACTTGTGCCAGCGTCTTTTTCAATCCTCCAAGCAGTTCTGATATGCACTTTTCGGTATGTCCTTAGGCTATCTCAGCGATTCGGTTTGTATCTCCTCAATCGTCACAAAACGCCGTCCTTTCATGAGTCTCTTCAATCTTGGGAACAGGAAAATGTCGTAGAGGGGCAAATCTGGTGGATACGGTGGCTGAGTCGTGATAACGGTGATGCTTTTGGCCAAATAAGCTCTCACCAGCAAAGATGAGTGTGAACAGATGCATTATCATGATGCAAAAGCCATGCATTTTTTTCCACAATTTCGGGCATTTTTTTCTTGTATTGCTTTACGTAAACGGCGCATAACTTCAAGGTAATACTCCTTATTTACTGTATAACATTGTGGTAAGAACTCCTGATACACTACGCCATGGTAATCGGAGAAAACAGTGAGCAAATTCTTGCCATTTGACCGAACTTGGCGTGCTTTTTTTGGTCTTGGCTCTTCTGGACTCTTCCATTGGGACGATTGGGCTTTGGTTTCGATGCCATAACCATACTCGTACACCCATGATTCGTCACCAGTTATGACCCTTTTAAGCAAATCTGGATCATCGTTGACGTCATTCCACAATTTATGAGCGATGCTCATGCGACGTTGTTTTTGGTCAAAATTCAGCAATTTTGGAACGAACTTCGCAGCCACACACTTCATGCCCAAAATTTCCGCAAATATTGCATGGCATGAGCCAATCGATATGTCGGCATCCTCAGCAACTTCTCTATTCGTGATTCGACGATTCTCCATAACAACTTTCTTAACATTTTCATCGGTTGTTGATGTGTTGGAGGCGTCCAACGCGAGCGTCGTCATTCACATCTTCTTGACTTTCTGTGAAAAGCTTGTACCATTTCTAAACATCTTTTTGACTCAGAGTACTTCCACCGTATACCTCTGTCAATATTTCAAGTGTTTTTGAGCACTTAAGTCCATTTTTTACACAAAATTTGATGCAACTTCTTTGATTCATTTCTTTTCGATAGCAGAAAATCGCCAAACAATCAAAACTCTTGTCTTATTTATGAATCTCACAATTAAACTAAACATGCTACATGGATAAAACCACCAACATATCTTCGAGACGAGTTCGGGATGGGTTTCCAATTTATAATACGTGACAAGCTGGACTGTGTGTGATCTCTGGCGAAATACGTCGAAATATAACGCTGTTGCGATCTCAAAATATAACGCATTTTTCGCGGGCATCCGTTCCCTCAGGATACAGATGCTGAAAATTGTGTGATGCGGAAAAAACAGTGAAAATTAAAACTTAGAAAAAAATGATAATTGTATATTATAGCGTTTTTTCTTAACTTAGCTTATAAAATATAATTAAAAGCATGGACAAGTTACTGAAGAGGATGCATTAACAAAAACTGACCAGAAAAAGATTCACATTAACTCGAACATTAAAATCGCAATAAACGAAAAATATAAACGCTAAACTGACAATTTGTTTGTTCTTTCATTTCGTGAGTTATCTGCGCTAATGTTTGACATGGTCATTTTCAAATGACCAACCTTAAAACAGTTGTTTTTAGTACCGGGCCAAGACGTCGTCAAGGTGTTTGTTTGCCAGCTTTTTTACAATCAAACATAGTTTTTTTCCATTCTCTAATTACACTCCAGTATACTCGTACATTTACATTAGTACGAGTACATATTTGTGTACCAATATATGTACTCAGAATGCAACAGCGTCAACGCCTAGTTGTGGTTGGTCGTGGGGACGGTGACGGTTGGAAATGCTATTAATAGCGACATTCAAACAAATGTTATCTAGTTAATTCCAACGTTCAATGATACACATACAAACCCCTAAAAATTTGTGTATTATTCTGATGTATAGCATTTAATATAGTATTAGGGTTATCCATTTAATGGGTTCAAGACCGCCGATCTGGCAAGGCTGTCAGCTGTTAAATACCTGTCATCTGAAGTGTTATTTATTTAGTGAAAAGTTTGTCATTTACGAAAATGCATCGCTTAACAACCGAACAACGCATAAAAATAGTTAAAATTTACTACAAAACTGGTGATTCAAATCTGGGCTATCAATGGAACAAAATTTTCTTCAATGATGAAGCTCATTTCTCACTCCATGGTTACGTCAATAAGCAAAATTGTCGCATATGGGGCTCGGAGAACCCAGAAAAGATGGTGGAAAAGCCATCGGATCCAGGGAAAGTGACTGTTTGGTGCGCATTGTGGTCTGGAGGTGGCATTCGACCGTATTTTTTCGAAAACTAAACTAACTAACTAAAAGAATCCAATCCAGAGGCGGTCATTAAAATGACATTGTATTTCATACATAACGGCAAGTTGTAAGCGTTATAATAAAATAAAAGTCTCCTCGAAATCATAGCTTTATGTGTGTTTTATTTACCTCAATTTGAAAACGAAAAATAGATAACCCTATACATAGTATGTATAGTATTTAATATCCACAATTGTATATTATTAACACTTTTTAATATTTACTGTTATGAAGACACACCTGGCTCAAGTGTGGGATATAAAGAATATAATTATACCTTCACACGAAGGAATGAATGTGGAATATAGATTGATACGACAACGATGTATCATGTAGAAGGAAGCGTTTAAAGTATTTTGTGACCAAATGTATTTCAGAATTTTACAAAGTCGATTGAAAGTTATCCGTTTGTCTGGCTGCCTGGCTGGAAACCATGTTAACTGCCATAAATCTTAATGAAATTTTTTATCAATCCACTACTTCTGCTACTTCCCATGCAAATTGACTGACTTTCACGAGTTCAATTTGTTCCCTGTAACTCGTTGTTCGTAACCTGCAGTAACCTTCATTTTTGTCCATCGTATTGAAATATAGAATTTGCCAGAAACGCCCATCTGGTACCTCTCATATAAGTGGCCTATTTAAGCCGTAAATTCTTATGTTCATATGCTTCATTCAATTCCATTAAATTCAGTCAAATTTGAAACACATTAAGTGTTTGCTAAGTTAGAGTCTGAGAACGACAATAACAGCATCGCCAAGCCCTTTGTGATACGTCCCAAACAAATTGATGTATTATGTGAAATTTAATCTCTCTTCTGTAATATCTAACTAAAGGGTGTCCCAACAAGAATGCAAGATTTAAATTTGGCGCCATTCGAAGTGTCATTGTTTGACATTTGAACAATTGTTATTGTTTGCTAGTAGAAGGTACGAGGTTAGTAAAACTGGAGCGCTACACGAATGAACAACGCATTCTCATTGTGAATTGTTTTGGGCTCACAATAATGCTCCAAAAGAGTTAACTGTAAAGAGTTTAATTGATAAATTTGCCAAAACTGGATCTGTTAGTGATGTAAAGACAACAACGCGCCTTCGACCAGGTCGATCGACCGAAAATGTCGCAGATGTACGTGATGATGTTGCTCCAACTCCATCCACCTCAATTCGACACCGAGCTCAGCAAATTGGTGTCTCCAAATCCACTATGCAGCGAATTTTGGCGAAAGATTTGCATTCTCATGCATACAATGTTCACTTGACTCAGGAACTGAAGCCAGCTGACCATGGACAGCAAAGGGAGTTCGTTAATTGGGTATTGGAGAGACAACATGAAAAAACTGATTTTGCCGATAAAATCATGTTCAGTGACGAGGCCCATTTCCATCTTGATGGCTTCGTCAATAGGCAGAATTGTCGCATTTGGGGTGAGGAAAATCCACGAGTGATTCACGAGAAGCAAATGCATCCCCAACGTGTCACTCTGTGGTGTGGATTTTGGGCTGGAGGAATTATTGAACATTATTTCTATGACAATGAAGCCGATGGTTTACGCGAATAAGCCGACGACGACTCAAGTCTTGAAAGAGGAAATTGGATGCTGCATTAATGAAATACCGCAGCATTTATGCAAAACGGTTATTGAAAATTTCAGTAAAAGTTCGCGTGTGTGCCAGCAAAGCCGCGGTGGCCATCTGCCCGATGTGTTGTTCTATACATAACCTCATTCTGTCTACTTTACGATATAATAAAGTTTCACGATTTTTTTTAAATGTCTGTGTTTAATTTAAACTTTAGCAAACTACAGCAACAAAATCATTCACCATAGACAGGAACAGATAATAATTGCTTGGTGCCACGTCGATTACAAGGTGGAAGCGTTAAAACCTCCCAATCAAGCTTAGAGTCACCAACAATGTGCGTGACTTAATACTGTCCTGATGGACCACATCTCCTATTGGTCAAAGCAAGCCGTTTCTGGACGATTGCTTTTTTTTTAAAGGTTCAAAGCCTGGTTATAGGGGACCACAGCACATATTTTATCACCGTCAATCCTGGTTTGGTCATCGTTTGCACCAATATATCAGAATTCGACCACGGCCGTTTTCGCTTGACCTTGTCCTAAGTGATCCACTTTTCATCATCAGCAACCATCTACTTCAGAAATGGGTTTATTTTGTTGCGAATAAGCAGCGATACGCAGATGGAAATTTTATCCACGAGTTTTTTCTTTTGCGTTGTTAACTCATGTGATGACACTCGCTTTCGAGCTTGCTTTTGTGTCCAGTCTTATTCAAGTGGTTTCAAACAGGTTTTCTGTGCAATATTTATATCCCTGGCAATTGAA
>JAHXMU010015497.1:0-10284 GCA_019455685.1 Philornis downsi
TTTTTTAAAAACATGGGTCCGTCGAATATGGGCAACCCTGTATATAATTTTAATTAAATTTAATTGCATCAGGACTGTCATCCCCCTTAGGGTACTACATATCCAAATTGGCCGATTTAAGAATCGTTAGCCGTTCTACATTTCCCAAACCGAAGACTTGACAAAGCTACAATTTTGCTTCTTTTATTGCGCTTTAATCCCAAGTATTTTTATAGCTTCACTCGAAGGAATGAATGAAATGAAGAACTCAACTTACAGCTGCCCTCCGGCACCCTTCACTCTTCTGTATCAAAGCAAAAGGACTTTGGGTGAAGATATGTGTAAGTCAGTTCATCTGACTTCAATCATATTCATATTTTTAATATGATTTCGTATTGCAATAACTTTGGTGTCGATTTTTGCGTAATCAACATTAAAAAGTGTAGTTACTTTAGTATCAATTAGGTTCAAAGAGTTTCTACAAACGTAGTTTCTCTTTATGAGGTGTTTTAAGATTCGCGGTAGTACGTTATACACTCTACATTTGATGAAAACGTAAAAAAGTTAAAACTCATTAAGTTAAAAAATAAATTAAATCTGGTTTAAAAGTGCAGTCATTGGCCAATATTTTTTGGAATTAGTCCTTAAAATTAGGTTTCACACTTTCAGATTTCGATTTAATCCTGTAAGGCAGTTTTCTACTCGTTGAAGGTCTAACACATGAACAAAGAACAAATAAGTTCAAAATGCATGATTATGATTTATCTTTCAAATATGATCGAACTACACCACTGTTCACTGCCACACTTCACTTCAAACTCGTCTGACCCCTCTCAGAAAATTAACTTAACTACGCCACTGTTACATTCTGCTATTTATATTTATTCTTTTTATAAATCTTTTTATTTGTTGTTCAACAATTGTCTCGTTAATATAACATTTAATTGGCAAATAAGTTTTTTTAATGTGACCAATTGCTCTCTATATGGTTATCTGTGAACACAATCGAACATGGAATTTATCAACTCTAATTGTGCGAACTGCGATCATTAGGCCATTCTAAGTTGTTGCTAAAATAGTTGTTCACATATTTTAACTTCTGTTTATGTTGTCTACTGAATCAGCCAAATTGAAGTGAAAAATTAAAAGAGTTAGACAAGTTAAGACTTCTATTTTACCACTAAAACGAAACTCAATCAGTGTAAAGCCAAATAAAAATATAAGATTTGAACGATTTAGCTGAAAATAATTAACAAAACAAAATCATGTTGCCATAATATTAACATGAAATTACTGTGTCGGCATCAGTCACGTATCAACACCGTGCCCAATGATGTTTGATTAGTTCATACGAAAGAATCTAGGCTAAAAGTGTAACTTGCAGAAGGAAGCGTTAACAGTATCAAGTTTATTTTGATCAAATGTGTTTTATGATTTGTCAAGTCGACTGAGTGATACCTGTTTGCCTGACTGCCTGGATGGTAGACATGACAACTGCCGAAACTTAGCGAAACTTATTGGAAATTGATGCAGCCTATTATTTGGCCAGATCATAGTTCGTGATATTAAAGATGCTATATCGATCCATTCCTTCTGGAATCTCTGATATAAATTGACTTTGTGGAATTTCCCAGAACTTGGTGCAGCCTATTATTTGGCCAGATCATAGTTCATAATATTAAAGATGTTACATCGATGTATTTCTTCTAAAATCTCTTACACAAATTGACTTTGTTGAATTTTTTAGAACTTGGCGCAGACTATTATTTGGCCGAATCATAGTCCGTGATAGTAAAGATTTTATACCGATCAATTCCTTCTGGAATATCTCATGCAAATTGATTTGGTGGAACTTTTTGAACTTGGCGCAGCCTCTTATTTGGCCAGATCATAGACCGTGATAATCCATCCCTTTTGGGATCTCTCATATAAACTGACCTTGTAGAATTTCCCAGAACTTGGCGCAGGCTATTGTTTGGCCAGATCATAGTCCGTGATAGTGAAGATGTTATATCGATCAATCCCTTCTGGGATCTCTCATATAAACTGACCTTGTAGAATTTCCCAGAACTTGGCGCAGGCTATTGTTTGGCCAGATCATAGTCCGTGATAGTAAAGATTTTATACCGATCAATTCCTTCTGGAATATCTCATGCAAATTGATTTGGTGGAACTTTTTGAACTTGGCGCAGCCTCTTATTTGGCCAGACCATAGACCGTGATAATGGAGATGCTATATCGATCCATCCCTTTTGGGATCTCTCATATAAACTGACCTTGTAGTATTTCCCAGAACTTGGCGCAGGCTATTGTTTGGCCAGATCATAGTCCGTGATAGTGAAGATGTTATATCGATCAATCCCTTCTGGGATCTCTCATATAAATTGTCTTGGTGGAACTTTTAGTACTTGGAGCAGCGTATTATTTGGCCAGACCGTGATACTAAAGATACTATGTCGATACATTCTTTCTGGAATCTCTCATATAAATTGACGTTGTTGAATTTCTTTGAACTTGGCGCAGCCTATTATTTGGCCAGATCATAGTCCGTGGTAGTAAAGATGTTATATCGATCAACCTTTTCTGCGATATCTCATTTAAATTGACTTGGTGGAAGCCAAGTCGCAGCCTATTATTTGGAGAACATAGTCCGTGATATTAAAAATGTTATATCGATCCATTCCTTCTGGAATCTCTCATACGTATAAATTGACTTTGTGAAATTTCTTAGAACATGGGGCAGCCTATTATTTGGCCAGATCATAGTCCGTGATAGTAAAGATGCTATATCGATCCATTCCTTCTGGAGTCTCCCATATAAATTGACTTTGTGAAATTTTGTAGAACTTGGCGCAGCCTATTATTTGACCAGATCATATATCGATCAATTCCTTCCGGAATATCTCATTTGAATTGACTTGGTGGAACTTTTAGAACTTGGTGCAGTCTATTATTTGGTCAGATCATAATAGTCGGGGATATTAAAAGTGTTATATCGATCAACCCTTTCTGGAATATCTCATACGAATTAACTTGGTAGAGTTTCTTAGAACTTGGCTCAGCCTATTGTTTGGCCAAACCTCACCTATAATTTGACTTACTTTCCGGAATTCTTATTTTCACTCAAACTCCTCAATTATGGATTGCATTAAGTCAAATTTGTGTCCATTGCATTAATTTAGAATGATTGGTTGAATTTTGAAAAATTGTCCGATTAACCCAGCTTCCTGTCTGTTACCTCCCAAATAAATGACCGATTTATCGCTTATATTGATATGTTCATATCTTTTGTCTACTGGCATAAAACTTAGCCATATTTGTCACAAGTTAAGCATTTGCCAAAGTAGAATATAAGAATGAAAACGGAGATCATTGCCGCATCCTTTATGATAGCTATATACCATACAAAGTGACTACTTTTTACCTGTAACTTCTAATTGGTAGACTGCAGTAAAGCAAAATGTTACGTTAGTTTTGCGTTACGTTAGAATGCACTCTTTCTGAAATCTAACATAGAAATGTACTGATTTTTTCAAATTAAGTTTTTTCATGTAGTCACTAATTCAAAGACTGAAGTTTTTTTAATTGTTGTCAATGATATTGCATTATAATGCTAGCAAACATTTAAATAATCGACTCTTTTTTGGTAACTCTCTTATAAATTAGCTATCTAGCACGTATCAGGCTTTTATTGATCTTAATGCCAATGAAAATGGACTGCAGTGCCACGAGGTATAGGATACAAATACAAATTGACCGATTTAACAAGATGCATTTATAGAGGGGCCATAATTTTTAAGCGGATGGTCTTAGAAAGTTGAATTTTAACTTATTTTGTGGTATTTTTGCACCAACGCAAGCAGATTTTGGAGTTATATGTTAGTTAGTTCACCTGACTGAAACTTCTGTAATGGTTTTAAGTTTTTCCCGGCACACAAGGGTTAAAAGGTTGACATGGCACGTCCTAATTTGATTGTGGATTGTGGTTTCCTTTCCTGTGTAGCAGTTACAACAGCAAGTTGCATTTAACAAACGAATAAAAGGTGAAGACAGTCATGAAATGGTCCATTTTCACAAAGCCTATGTGCGGACAAGTTTTTCCTATTGGAACAACATTCTGCATTTAAGACACATGGGAATCATAGAAAGCATCGTGGAGAGTGTACCTATATGTATCGATATTGACCGTTCCTCTAATGAAGATTTGTATTTTAACAGTCGACAATTGGATTGGTCCCTTAAAAATAAATATACCTATAGTTTGGAACGATTGATTTCCCCTTCTACCAATTAACTACAGCGTTATCCATTTTCTCGTTTTCAAGTAAGTTAAATAAAACACCCATAAAGCTGATCGTCATATAAATGATCGTCTCTCAAAAAAATACAGCCCAACGACACCTTTATACCAAAATGCGCACCAAACAGTCACTTTCTCCGGATGCAATGGCTTTTCCACCATCACTTCTGGGTTCTTCGAGCCCCATATGCGAAAATTTTGCTTGCTGATGTAATAATCAAGTAAGAAATGAGCTCCATCGCTGAAGAAAATTTCGTTTGATTAAAAGCCCACGTTTGAATCACCGCTATAGTAGTAAGTTTTAACTATTTTTACTCGTTCTTCGGTTGTTAAACGATCCATATTCGTAAATGGCTAACTTTTCACTAAATAAATAACACTTTAAATGACAGGTATTTAACAGCTGATAACCTTGCCAGACCGGCTGTTTTGAAATCCCTAAATGGATAACCATATACTTTACTTTAACTTAACGAATAAATAGTAAAATTTATTAACACTTACTTATCGATAAATGTTTTCATATTGGACCAGATGAGTGAATGTGTCAGAAGCCATGGCCGTAATCAAGGGCTTCCTGGGGCATTTCAACATTATAAAAATAGTTTCCATTATATACTCTTCGAGACAAGAGATTTATGTATATATATGTATATATATATATAACAATGGCCGGACATTTACTCATCTGGATATGAGCCCGTTTGTCGTCTACTGTACTGTACTGCGACCCGCAGGTATCACAGGTGACAAAGTGCCCAAAACTGTAATTATGCTAATCTAAAAAAATATACATATTTATTTACTAATTATATTCGTTACTATTTATTACATTCATTGTATTATTCGCAGATATGTATAAAAAACTATCCCAAAATTTATAAATTTTTAAGAGACAGAGAGATTTATCTGCATACTCATTAGGTAGACAATCACCACAGTTCATTAAGTCTGCAATAAATGTACGAGTAATCTAGCCATTGTCGAGGCTATTTGGGATTTTATGACAGAAGTTTTATGTAGGCGCTTTCCTTTATCGTTTACCTTCTGCATTCATTCTTCACTTTCCACAGCAACAAAATGTCAGACGCCAGAAAACAGCTGTTTTACTCTTGAAGCTCTTACAAGCAAAGCTTTTTGTGGAGCTTGACATTGTAAATTTATTGTAACAAATGACAATTGTGAACAATGTCGATGTATAAATTCCCAATGGGATATATATTTCAGAGAACCAGAAAGTATTGATCCATCTCTTATCTACCTTTCTAATATTTATAAATTAGAAAAAAAACAGATTTGTAAGTCGAGGCAAATTTTGATGAATGCTATTTTTTAGTTATATTATCGATATTTCCTTAAATGGTTATTTTATCCTAAATTTTTAAGAATAATAAGAAAACGTGTATTCCCCCGAAATTGAAAATTAACTCAAATTCAGTAAAAGTGTCCTCCATATGGCGCAAAGTACATTCATCCTCAAAACAAGTAAGAAAATTGTTCGAGGAAGTTTGCATGTTTATTTTCAGCACGTACTATTTTCACTCGTACTCAAATCAAGTACAGGGTTGTCCATTTAGTGGTTTCAAAACTGCCGGTCTGGCAAGGCTGTCAACTGTTAAATACCTGTCATCTGAAGTATTATTTATTTAGTGAAAGATTTGCCATTTACGAATATGGATCGTTTAACAATTGAAGAACGTGTAAAAATAGTTAAAACTTACTACAAAAGTGGTGATCCAAATGCAGGCACTTTTCGTTCATTACGGGGTGATTATGGTCGTCATAATCGATCTACTGTGCAAGGAATGGGCAAGATTATAAAGAAATTTGAAGAGACTGGAAGCGTTACAGATACGGGCAGGCCTGTGCGTTATCGCAATGTACGCACTATCGAAAATATCGCTTCTGCTGGTGAAAGTGTGCCAGATAATCCGAATTTCAATTCAAAGCACTATAGCCGTATGACAACCAACTTTTTTTTTTTGGCCTGCAATTAAAGATTATGAACTGAACGGTATGTAGTTTCAGCCAGACAGTGCCACGAGCCACACAACATGACCGATTTTGGTTTTATTGCATGAGAAGTTGCCAGGAAGCGTAATTTGATAACTTGGCGATGTCAATGTTGCCACCAAGATCATTTTTTTTTGTGGGGCTACGTCAAACACCGTGTTTACGTGGATAATCCTCAGACGTTAGATCATTTGAAAACCAACATTCGTCGAGTTATCGCCGATATACCACCCGAAATGTGCAAACAAGTGGTCGAATTACCTCAAAAGGATCTGCTGTTGCAACCAATCCAGAGGACATTGTATTTCCTACATAATGGCAAGTTTTAAGCATTATAGTGAAATAAAAGTTTCATCGAAATCATCGTTTTATGTGTGTTTTATTTAACTTTACTTTTGAAACCGAAAAATAGACACCATTGCTTTTTGTCTGACAGAAAAATCGCAATTAGCCATTGTTAACGAACTAAGACATTTGCGAGTGAAGAAAATGTTTGTGTATCGGACCATTACACGTTACAATGATACTGGTAGCAGTGGAAAACGACATGGAAATGAACATCCAAAACTGCGATGAAAATTTAAGGCCAGAATTCAACGTAATCCACAACAAAGCGCAGTATAATTGGCGACGTTGGTGTCAAACCTGAAAATGTAGTATTTTCTGATGAAGAAATTTTTACGGTTCAACAAACAAACTGAACGATCGTGTATGGCTGGAGTGCAAATTAAAAAAATTTTACAACACCGAATTGGTCTGCAAAATCAAACGCGTGTATCAGTGATGGCTTGGGGAGATGTTATTACCACAACACACTGACTACTGGTTTACATTGAACAGGGTGTAAAGGTAACTCAACAAATCTACCGTGAAAAGATTTTAATCAGTTCTTTGATACCTTGGGTATGTAAACAATTCGGTAGAAACCATTAGATGTTTCAATAAGACCTCGACGCCATTCCATATAGCCCGGGAAATCCAACGTTCCAAGGTCTGTTTCTACACAACAATGGCCACCATATTCCCCGGACTTAAATCATATGGATTTTTCCATATGGTCTATTCTGGAAGCCAAAGTACAGGATGCCCGTTGGGAAGGTATACTACTTTGTTTTGCCGTCATTTTGGTAAACATTAGTCTGGACAGTTCATATTTGTCAGTTGTGAAATAGAGACGTGGCAAATTTATTATGGAAAAATATTCGATAAACCAACGTGTTGTAATTGTTAAAACATTTTATCAAAATCAATCATCGACTACTGTGACGATGAGAAAGTTACGTGAAATTTTTGGGAGGAACAACGTGCCAACAAGACGCACTATTTATCATGTAGTGAATGATTTCGAACAAAGAGAGTCTGTAGCTGATAGGGCCAAGCATGGATCACAACGTACTGCAAGATCGGCTGAGAACATTACTGCTGCTCTAGAAAGTGTTCAAAACAATCCATCAACCTCAATTCGACACCGTGTTCAGGAGCTTGATTTTCAAAGAACAACTTTGGCCACAATTTTGTACAAGGATTTGCATTTGTTTCCATTTAAGATTCAGTTGACACAAGAGCTTCTTCCACAAGAAAATTTACGACGCCGTACATATGCCAATAGGATGTTACAGCTCGCCCATGACAACCCCGATCTTCATGAAAAAATCATAATGAGTGAGGAGGCACATTTTCATTTGAATGGATATGTGAATAAACAGAATAGTCGGTTCTGGGCAATAGAAAACCTTTAAATTATTCATCAGTCACTTGTGCATTAATTAAAAGTGAAAGTCTGGTGTGCAATTTGGTCAGAAGGAATCATTGGACGTTACTTCTTTGAAACTGAAATCGGCGTAACGGTAACTGTCTCTGGGGAGCGATATTGTGACAAGATTGAAAACCTTTTAACGCCACAACTGCATGTTTTGGGCTTGATTAACATGTGGTATCAACAAGACGGTGCCACCTCGCATACAGCCAGGATTACAATGGAATTACTGAGAGACCTCTTTCCACAACAAGTTATTTCAAGAAATGGTGATGTAGATTGGCCTCCACGGTCGCCTGATTTGACTGCTCCGGAATTCTTTCTATGGGAATATCTGAAAAGCAAGGTTTATGCAAACAAACCAGAAACGTTTGAGGAACTCAAACAAAATATTCGTGATGAAATTAATGAAATACCGCGTGAGATGTGACAGAACGTAATGAAAAATGTGCTCAAAAGGGCTTGCATTTGTGAGGCTAACAGAGGGGAACATTTATCTGATATTGTATTCCATACATAATTGCCTACATTAAATAAAACATTTATCAATATAAGATCCATTTTCTTTCATTTAATCAAAAATTATAAACAAACAAAGTAGCATACCTTTCCGACAGACACCCTGTATTAACTAAAAAATATGAGATAGTCACTGCCTTAAGGATTGCTCTTCACCGAGAATGGGACAAAATATCATCAGCGCACACTCGTGCAGTCTTTCAGCACAGACTCGGTGGTATTATCCACGCTAAAGATGTATACATCGAAGAATAAAACATTTTGCTTAAAGTCCAAAATGTTTTTACGGTGTATGGAAGTCTTCAAATAAAAAATGAATATTAACAAAATTACAGTATTTTTAATTGACAACAGTTCGAGCGCGGACCTGCGCGTTTTAAATTATGTATTATTTATAATATTTTAGAAATTGAAAAATGCATGTCAATTTGTTATAGATGAGATTCATATGAGAATTGAATCAGATAATTGTATGAATTATATGAATACTACTAGAATAAGTCACAAATAATTAGTTTGGAAAAATATTATATTCAATTATTAATTCAAAATTTAATTTGTATTCTTTCCACGTAAATCATTGTTAGAAACATTCCCATTCCACAAATGATAAATCGTATCAATCACAACAATCTGTTTGCCGACTTAATAAATGATTAATAAACAGCAATTTCTGAGAATTTTATGTGTTTGGTTCTACAATCTCATTCTAAAGCTTTTTATTGTAATTGCATCAATTTATTCCAGTGCGATAATAAATGCATATTTTACGTTTAAAATGTCATAAGTGTCGTTCGGTGTACAGCGTCTTAAATTAAAAATCGTGTCTTATTGTTGATCGATCATTTTAGTTTGATCGGGTTGTAGAGGGGAAAAAACGGACAAACGATTTTTCGGTTTTCCATTGAATTATGAACAGAAGTAGTTCAATGGCGTTTGACTTTTTGCTGGCTATTCTTAATGATGAAATAAGAGTGCTGGGAATGAAGGTAAAGTGATCGCAATCCAACACTAAAACCGTTTCATCGGTTTTCTTTGCCTTCCAAATTGATTCAACTATAATTTCGAATAAACGAAAATATGTTCGATAGTTTTGCCATTGTATGATGTTATACACAACACAATTTTGTAAAACTAATTACATGTGAGATTTTATTTCTGATATTTTCTCAGAAATTACGATTTCTATAGGGAATTTTATAAAGAATTCTGTTTTTAGTGCACTTTACAAGAAAAACAACTTTAAAAGTTGGCATTTTGTCGCAAGTCTTTTAACAAATGGTTAAGAAACTCCCAGAGTATTTTGGTATTCAATCGTTTATCTTCCAACTAAGGCTTAAATCTTTGACCTACTTTTAACAAATGATTAAACAACTTTCAGTGTATTTTGGTAAGAAACCAGTTTTGAATACATACCCAAGTTTTGTAAGGGGCATAGGTTTTTACAAAATGATTCAGTGCCACACTTTTGTGTGTATGGGCATCGTGGATCAAAGATTTAATACGTGTTTAAAAGATAAAAGATTGAATTTAAGAATTTAAGACACCATGGCGGAGTTCTTAACTTCAATCGTTTACCTTTCAACTAAGGCTTAAATCTTTGACCTACTTTTAACAAGTGATCAAGAAACTCTCAGAGGATTTTGGTGATCAACTCTCCATGGTTTTTTTTACCAAAATACTCTGAAAGTTGTTTAATCATTTGTTAAAAGTAGGG
>JAHXMU010015498.1:0-13863 GCA_019455685.1 Philornis downsi
AGTTATGGCGTTGCCAGATGGGTCCGTCGAATATGGGCAACCCTGTATATAAAATTCACTAGAGCCGATACGGAGTTTTCACTACCTTCAGTTCTTTATTTGTGTTTCTTTTTCTATATATCTTGAGAAGCATGTTTTTCTTTTGTTCCCTCGGCCACAGTGAAACTTAGTGAACAACCACACTGGAATTCTTAATTCGTTATAAGCAAATTTCGTTACATGCGTTGTACAGTTTTTCAATTAATCTAAAAATATATCTAAGAGTTTATTTCATTTTGACTAAATATTCAAGTAGGAAAACAATCAGGAAAATTAGCATTCCAACAATAAAATAAATCCTAAAGCTAAATTAAATTCTTTGTTTTATACACTTAATAGGAATAGTTAAAAAATATGTCTTTCTAATCAACGCCGTGACATACACAAATATTGGGTTTGGTGATGTTATGATAGCATATGACGACTATCATCCTGAACCTCGATGGATTCGAAGTTTCCTCAAAACAGTTGTTCTCATTTTTGGCAGTAATTCGTCGCTTTTCCATTATTGAACTTCTCAAAATTGACATATTTTACATTCTACATTGTCTGAGCGAAAGCCCTTTCCACATTTTTTTAACGTCTTTCCTACTTCATATTTTGATTTAGGCAGCTGTTGTCTGACGCGGTTAGAGTCTGTTTGAAGAATGTTTTACGTTGTTCGTAGAAAATAGTTAGTGCACGGGATAGCCGTGCATATGTTCGTTGGTATGGCAAGTCTGATTTCAATGAGTCTAAACATAGTGAACGTGGCAAGTTCTGCCATATTACACTCATCCTGATGTAAAGTAATTATATGGGCTTTATTTTTGGATGATGGATGAGGTCATTGCCGGTTCAGAATCATTAATTGCATTTATTTGACATTAATGTTCTTTATGGTGGATCTTCTGGCTGTTTATGATTTCTTGTTAGCAAAAGTGCAAGTCGCAAATGTGTATTAATTCGGACTAAAAATGAAATCTTTTGGAACCTGTTCTAAATGCCAGTGTCGCTAAATATTTAGATTTTGCAATATACAGGGTGTCCGTCGGGACGGTATACTATTTTGTTTACAGTGCGTCTTATTGGCTCGTTGTTTCTCCCAAAAATTTCAAGTAACTTTCTCATCGTCACAGTAATCGATGATTGATTTTGATAAAATGTTTTAACAATTAAAACACGTTGATTTATCGAATATTTTTCCCATAATAAATTTGCCAAATATGAACTGACAAGACTAATGTTTACCAAAATGGCAGCAGAACAAAGTAGTATACCTTCCCGACGGACACTCTGCACGTGGTATAACACATTTTGCAAGAAATCACATAATTGCTGGACAAACCGAAGAAATTCGTCGACAAAAGAGGTTTAGTGTCTACAAAGAGGTTTAGTACTACAAAGACAATACTCGTTACTTTTTTACAACTACAATTTATTGTAATTATTAGAATCATTAAAGTAAAAGGAGCATTTGAGAAAAATATGTTCCTGTTTCTCAAGCGCTTCTGGCTTCACCGCCGTACATCAAACGACTTGAGTGTAATCGATATATTTGCTTTAAAGTTAGTACAAAATCGTTATCGAAATATGGTTCTTCTATTTTCAGAAACTTTTATAGAATACGAAAATTAATTTATAGAATGACCTATAACTGTTTAGAATTTTTGGCAAATTCCCTGTGACACCAGCCGATATTCTCGAAAAAAACAAGGTTCAAAATTATATCTCTCGTATCAATCGCCCAAAATGTAGTCAGTGGTAAAGTAAATGGCAAACCTTATTTATCGACAAAAAAAAAAATCTTACCAAATTTTGTTGATAAATTACTATTTAAGCTGAGCTGGGGTTATAACCTTTAAGCTGTGTTTTGTAGGAATTGTTTTTGTCAGTAATCTGATGGTCGTATATTTGGACTTGCGTTAAATTTCTTGTGCCAGCTAATATTCTTCACATCATAGGTTTTTTTTCTTATCTCTTGGCGACTCGCATTTTTGCAAAAAAACAGCCATATTTTTAAAAAATTGTGTTTTTTTTACAATACTATAATCCAAACTGGTATCAATGAATAGCTAATTTATACCACTTTTGCTAAGCTGTCGATGCATACAGTTATGAAAGGTAGGACATCCGCCCACGTTCGACAGGTCTAAGTGTGTTAACACTCTTGGACAGCTTTTTTTAAATTTCAATCATTGGGCATACTATTATTAATTAGCTTTGTTGTTCTTAAGTCGTGATATTGGCTGGCCATCGATAATTTGCGTGACCTCCTCACTTGTAGTGTCTTTTAGAACTGTCAACTTGTAAAAGTGTTCACTCTACTTTTGAAGTCCACTCTGTGTTTTTGTGCAAGATATCCACTATTGTCTTTAAAGGAGCAGATATATCCCTTTTAACAGAAGTTTCGGGAGAGGGTAAAGGCCACAAATATTAGAGACAAAATTGATACGGATCGATTAAAAACCATTTTAAAACTCGATCTAAGTCGACTTTTCAATTTATTCAAGTACAGGGTGTTGTACCAATTGTGCTACAATAAGAAATTCAAAAAACCTTTTTTTAATCAATGTATTTCATATATATTTTTTTACTATATAAAAAATTCAATTTTATTTTATATAACTAATTGATTTTGAAGACGATTGACTGTAAATGTGGAGATTATTTACGATCTATCACCACGTATATGCGACATTGGATTAGAAAATTATTCATGAGGCGGGATCACCTCAATTATTGTTTTAATGAACGGAGCACTTCAATTCAGCCAAATTCCTTAGTTTCGTTATGTACACCTCTTGCTTGACATAACCCTTCAAAACAAAAAGTCTGGTGCAGTCAGGTCAAGTGACCGTAGGAGCCAGCGGAAAGTGGAGTTTCTGGATATTAATCTGTTTGAGAATTTTCGTTGGAGCTCCTAACCAGACTGGTAATGTTTGCAGTTGCTCCATCTTGCTGCAACCGAGTGCTGTTGAAACGGATACGTCTTTAGTGCAGTTTTGGGTAAAAAAAGAACTCCTTCGACATCTCTAAATAACTGTCCCCATTGACAGTTACATCGTAGTGCAAATCGTGCGCCACTCTGTATATGAAAAGTCTACTTTTCGACTTTTTCAAATATGGAAAAAATCAAATTTTCGTGGTTTTTTCCCCAAAAAGTGATTTAAAATTGTATTTTTAATCAAACTTAATGTTTTATTTCTTTGGGGTTTGATAACCTGATCCCTTCTGATATCTTTGACTGATATGTAGCTAATACACCTCATGATTAATACGGCATCGTAACAATCTGATGACACTGATGTATCTCACGTATTTTACGAAATATTTTTCTCTAGATAGGAATATTTGCTTCAGAAACCTTAAAAAACAAGGAGAATCTCTCAAATCCCTTTGCTGAAATTATTTATTAATCATAAAAGACATCATTTTATTGATATATTCATAATGTTAAATCTAAAACTTTTAAAATCACAATATATTTTGCTTATTTCTTTTTATTAAATGTTTTTTTGTGTTCGCTTTCTTTTGCAGGGGGAGTATATGAAATATGCCGTCGTCTACGACCTTAGCGATAAATATGGTTTCACAGACGATTTCTCCGAGAGTAGCCTGCCCAGTCGCCTGGAGGAAATCAAGGAAGCAATACGACGGGAAATACGTAAAGAGCTGAAAATCAAGGAGGGCGCAGAAAAATTGCGTGAAGTTGCCAAAGATCGTCGTTCGCTAAACGATGTCGCTGCCATTGTCAAGAAGAGTAACAACAAAATTGCCGAACTAAAATCGGAGCTGCAGGAACTGGAATCGCAGATACTTCTAACACAGGGCAATACAGTGACCCATAATGATCGAGGTAAGTTACACAAGGTTAAAAAAAAAAAAATTAAGCGCCAATAAAATTGTTATAACATCTGTGGAGGAGCTGAGATTCAGTAACGCATTTAAGACAAGATGTATTTGTAAGCGTTTAGCACAAGCGTATTACGTGTCACCTTTGGTCGTTTCACGTTGTGCCCATATTTGAAGTGTTTTACAGCCGAAATTTGTTAGTTTTTGTTAGCACTTGGCAAAACTTGGCTAAAACATTGCAAACTTGTTTTGTGATCGGAGCTGTCAGCGCTAGACCATTTTGTACTTAAGCTGATTAAATTGTTTTTCGCACTTACGTGAGCGAGACGCCGCTGGCAATCAAGTGTAGCACTTCGTATTCAATTTCGATTTCGATTTATGATCATACATGTATACCGCCCCACACTACCACTACCTTATGATGATGATTCGATTTTGCTGTTATGGTTTAGAAGTGGTGCCGATCAATCTACCGATCTGCTGCCGTTGCTGCTGTCCAAGTGTAATCATATCTGTTCACACTTGGAAATTAATAACAAACAATTCATGCATAAAAATACATAAAAATCTAAATATAAAACATTCATTGCAGTGAAATTGCAGTGAATCATTGTTGTGAAATGATTTACGAGTAGATTATGATTATGCTCGCTTGCGTACCGCCACAGCACGATGTTGGGCTGCTGGGTTGTGGACATGGAGCGACACAGTTGTAATGTTGATGCCGCCTGCAGAACTGAAATTATGTGATGATTTACGTTTGTTTTCACTCCTATTCCTTTCGTCATCCGCTTGTGTCCATGGCCGTACCCAAAAATAATAGGTTGGCATTTAAGTATTATTCGAATTGGCCTCCGTTCATTCCATGTTGGTGGGGCTCCTCCTCTGCATTGTACTTAAGCCGATTCTTCTTGTTTGTTTATTTGAACACGTAAAAGTGCTGATGTTTTTGTCTGCCTTCATGTCTGTTGGAAATTTAATTAGAAAGGCTTGGATTGATTCATTTGTGGGTAGGGAAGATGTAGAGGCAGGATACTAAGAGTACCGGGGTCTAGTACTCATAACATATATAGGTATGTTATCTCACTTGTAGTTTTTTTTTTTGGGAATTTTTATATGATATTTATATTGCATATTGTTTTATAACTGCTGGCAGATTACTAAAAACTACTGTTAAACACTATAAGTACTTCAATTAAGTACACAAATAATAAACTAACAAGGTTGAATATTGAAGGTTGTTATTTACGACAACGTGCCAAATAGTCTTTATCCCACTCATGAATACATAATCTTGTTTGTAGGAATACGTAGATGCAGATGCGTTATTATTGCCTCTTAACACTCAAAACATTCCGGGTCATATTTAATTTTAAACACGAAGAGCAGTAGAAAAATTCTATAGTATATTAACGATATCCAAGCATTTTGAAACTGAAAATTGCACGGTTAAACAACACCTCAGAGATACTATGAGTAATGCAACGACTTTGTGGTGGGCCTAAAACTTTCGTTCCATTTTCTTCGAATGCGTCAATAATCGATTTAGTTTCCATCAACTCCATCCACTCTAAAGTTCAATGAAATATTAAATCTGTTTTGTTTGCGATTTATTCCTTATTCATTACATAATTCTTCGATTTTCTATTGACCCCACATGGAAATGCTCCATCCGGGTGCTTCAGTGTTTTGCGCTACTCTTTCAATTCCAGATTTCATAACACTGATGCTTCTACGGTATTTTGTTCGCTGGCGCATTTTCATTCAACTGCACACGACGACGGTGAAGAGCCGCCTAGATATTGCTGATTTTGAACGACAATGTAACTCGACAAACGAAATGTGTTCTTTTCATTGTGTAGAAAAGAGCAAAATTAGCGTCAGGTAAAGCGTTGTAACTCCTACCTAAATGATCAAAATGACATGAAATTTGGACAGGCGCTGTTTGAAATTCCGCTTTTTAAAACGAGAATTGATATTTTGTTAGAGGCGATATCGCATGTATTGAGTTTAAATGCAAAGCATTAGTTATTCAAATACAGGGTGTCCGCCGGGAAGGTGTTCTACATTGTCTGTTTACAATTTTTGATTAAATGAAAGGGAATGAATCTTATATTGATAAATATTTTTTTTAATGTCGGCAATTATGTATGGAATACAAGATCAGATAAATGTCCGTCTCTGTTAGCCTCACAAATGCGAGCCCTTTTGAGCACATTTTTCATTACATTCTCACACATTTCACGCGGTATTTCATTAATTTCATCACGAATATTTTGTTTGAGTTACTCAAGCGTTTCTGGTTTGTTTGCATAAACTTTACTTTTCAAAAATCCCCACTAAAAGAAGACCAGAACAGTCAAATTAGGCGACCGTGGAGGCCAATCAACATCACCATTTCTTAAAATAAATTGTTGTGGAAAGAGGTCTCACAGTAATTCCATTGTAATCCTGGCTGCATGCGATGTGGCACCGTCTTGTTCATGCCACATGTTAATCAAGCCCAAAGCATGCAGTTGTGGCGTTAGAAAGTTTTCAATCATATCACGATATCGCTCCCCATTGACAGTTACCGTTATGCCGTTTTCAGTTTCAAAGAAGTAAGGTCCAATGATTCCTCCTGACCAAATTACTCGCCAGATTGTCACCTTTAATGGATGCAATAGTGACTAATGAATAATTTGAGAGTTTTCCACTGCCCAGAACCGACTATTCTGTTTATTCACATATCCATTCAAATGAAAATGTGCGTAGTCACTCACTGTGATTTTTTTCATGAAAATCGGGGTTGTCATGGGCGAGCTGTAACATCCTATTGACATATGTACGGCGGCGTAAATGGTTTTGTGGAAGAAGCTCTTGTGTCAATCGAATCTTAAATGGAAAGAATTGCAAATCCTTGTGCAAAATTGTGGCCAAAGTTGTTTTTTGATGACCAAGCTGCTGTGCACGGCGTCGAATTGAGGTTGATGGATTGTTTTGAACTCTTTCTTGAGCAGCAGTAATGTTTTCAGCCGATCTTGCAGTGCGTTGTGGTCCATGCTTGGCCCTATCAGCTACAGATCCTTTTTCTTCGAAATCATTCACTACACGATAAATAGTGCGTCTTGTTGGCACGTTGTTTCTCCCAAAAATTTCACGTAACTTTCTCATAGTCACAGCAATCGATGATTGATTTTGATAAAATGTTTTAACGATTCAAACACGTTGGTTTATCGAATATTTTTCCATAATAAATTTGCCACGTCTCTACTTCACGACTGCCAAATATGAACTGTCAAGACTAGTGTTTACCAAAATGGCGGCAAAACAAAGTGGTATACTTTCCCGACGGACACCCTGTATGAAGACCTGTTTATTACAAAATTGTCTTTCATTCATTGGCCTGCAAAACGTTCCTTATGTCGGTAGTTCTCTGCCTATAAGAAACAAGCAGATCGATAATTTGTTTGTGAAACTGTTATCACATTTTTGGCAACCGTCAAAAAGCATTAATTTTATTTGACTGTGGTACATCTAGCAAATTCATTCAGTTTAACAATTTCTCTTCAATGTAATTTCCTATTCATTCATTTTAGTCGATTGAAATGCAATTTCATTCAGTTCATGTAGGTGATATGTTTTTCCCCGCCTTTCTGTGAATGTCAAACCACTTTCTGTTTTGCAGACATTCGACATTGAATTGTAACCCTGTCATTTGAATGTTAAGGAAAGGAAAAGCTCTTTGTGCAATAGGGACCTTAGGATGTTTGTTTGTGGTTGATTGGCTTCCTTTCAAAAAGCTGCCACATATCCATTGTATTCAAATGTAGGGAATCGAGTGCGGCCATTCATTCATTCATTCATTCCGTTTATTCACTCATTCAATTAAATATGATAAAGCTAGATGTAGACTATGAGAAAATCAAATATAGACCCTACATGAAGAAAGAGTAGATACTTATATGATATAAAAGATGAATACGGTTGGTAATTTCCGGTTTCATTTGACAACATTAACGATGAGATGATGAATAAATAACAACAATCATTTTTGTTGATATCTCTTATCTTTATCATGAAATTATCAAGGCATTTCTTTGTAATACTTGGCATATTTATGGATGTTTTGCTGTAATGCCAAGAGGGCGCCCACTGATTATGAGTGCTGACAATGATGATGATGTTGGAAGAAGATGCAATTCAGTTCCTACTCGTATACGTTATCAGCCAGCCATTGACATGGAAAAAACAGGCATTGGGCCTTATATGTACATAAAAATGCCGATATCATTACCTTCATCAGACTATAGAATTCCTTGGAAAGTAATGCCTGCAGCATTAAGCATTATAGTCGTCTGCCAAAGAAAGAATTTAAAATGCACGAGTATTATACGATAACTACTTAATCCGATCAAGAATAGAGTTTTAAAAACATGCACATTTCAGCTTGTTATTTATCTATTAAATGAACATATTTATTGATTGTGAAGGATTTCTTTGTAAAATGCTTAAAATGCACTCGTTACTAATTTTGATATGCAGAGTCTTTAACAAAAACTAGCGGACCCGGCGAACTTCGACTCGCCACAATTTAACGCCTTCAGATAAACTCCAGAGTAATACTGAAACACAGATAATTCAAATTTCAATGCGATTTATTTGAATGGAATCGAAATCAGTAGAGAGCGATATGATGAACAATGTTTTTTTGATTTGTTTTCTGGCGCAAAAACAAACAACGGAAACGGTTTCCCAACATGCCAACAGGCAACGTACAGCTGACTGTGCGAAAAACGGGGAAATTTGAGATTAACCTCACAGACTACCAACGATTGGCCTCGCGGTTTATTGATTGACATCACAAAAGCCAATCGAATGGGGAACTGGATCTGCTTGAATTGGTATGGAAGATGAGTTGGAATTATCGGAATTAGTGGGATAAAGACTTCCTCTCCTTTGAATTTGCCATCGATGATCGTCGCTTAAATCACATTAAGATGGTGATTGTGCAGCGCGAACTTGTGGAAATCAGTGTAATAATACGCAAAACTTGAATCAATTGCAGCAAGAAAAATAGCACATTTGTTTAGTAGAAAATGACAATGCGAAAAGTGCACCTGTCAAAATGCGCTCAGTCTAAGTCGACGTATGAATCCATCTACAGGGTTGTGGCATTGAACGCAGCACAGCGCCATCTGTTATTTGTCTCGTTAACTTCTCCATCCAAAAGTCACGCAAAACGTATTTTATTACAATAAATTTTATAATGTTCCGAAATTTTCCGAGCTTCACAACGAGTTTTCAACCTTTACATCGTCCAAAATCATCAAATCATGCGATAAAACGCAAAATTTCGTCGAAACAAATTTAAATTTTTCACGTTTTTCTGGAATTTTCCGAGTTTTTAACTAAGAGTTTTTGCCATTCGAAAAGCCATTCCGGAACAATTGCACACAAAATTCCATACAAAAAATCAATTTTCGGTTTTTCCAATTTTCCGACTTTTCCGGAAGCTTTTCCCAAAATTTTCTTTCGTAAAAACCTTCTCCAGGCAATTACGAACAGCTGAAAAAAAATTTCAGCCAAATCGGCCCAGCCGTTCTCAATTGATGAATTACTATACATTTTTCACACCATTTTTATACCTATATATAGGTATGTATATGCTTTTGTAAGGTCGCAATGCAGCCAGTTATTGATGTATCGTTACTAATGAGGGTGTAGAGTTCCCATGAGCTTCGCTGGAATTCGTTTTTTATATAATCAATCAGTTTCTTTTTTGGTAGGATATAGTGTATCAAATATGCATCGCATGAATGGAATTTGGGGGCATTTCTCATATTCACTGTGGCTCTGTGAACAGGAATACCGTTTCCGAATATCACTTTCAGAAGTTTCTACTAGACTTGTCGATTGTTCGATTGCTCGAAGTATTCGTCAGCACATCAAGTTGACCGACGCTCTAAAATGAGACATCGAAGGTATCGGGGCTCTAACACGCGAGCATACAAACGACATTCGCGTGCACTAACCGTCGTGTTAAGGTCAGTCACTTCATTCAGAGCTTTGCAGTTATCACTCAATCCTCATATATTGTACTCTGATCTAGCATTTGCCTGTGGTTTGGCTGTAGCTTTTGCTGTTGACTTAGTCATAATGTGAAATATGAATGCATTTATTTCGTTTTTATCCTAATCTTTACACGCCATTGAACGAGGCAGACAGTTAATGCTTATTAATTCCTAATTTCTAAGATGCAAAGGAGATTCAGTAACAATTAGCCTTTGCAATAAATTTCAATATTATTATTTATATATTATACAAAATCTGTGTGGAAGACTTCATGAACAAACTACTTTATTTCCCAGCGGCACAGGAACTATAGTTCAAATTAGTAGATATTTACACAATTTGTAAAGCTTTTCATTCGCACAAAGACACCTATTCAATAGCCAATGTATGCTGAATTACGAAGTATTGGAAACGCATTCAAAGAGTGATCCTCTTTCCACTTTAGTGTGAATAAAATTAATACTAGCATTTATTTTAGGCGGTTTTAGGACAACAATTGTACGCTTTGGCATTTCTTACACCCATTAGAGGCATAAAAGGAATCGATAGCAATCCGAAAAGTATTAGCTAACCGATACTGTTGTTAATTTCTAGCACTTGTGACCTAAAATGTGAATTAATACTATATTTTGGATCATATGTTGTTAATTATTTGTTCGTTCTTTATACATATATATACCACAACTTTATAAGTCTTCAGTCTTCAGCTAGTTTTGCCTAAACAAACTACCGCTGTGGTCAACGCTTCTCACGACATCAGAACTAAGGAATTGTTGAATGTGATGCCAATATAATTATTCTCATTCACTTCATGCTAGTTGGTCAGTGTTGATTAGTGAATTATAGAACTATTTCACTCCAATATAACGATGTCGATCGATTCATCCCAATAGAATGACTTTGATGGATTCTCCGCATCCAAACAATATTTCGATGAATTCTTCACAAAAAATACCTCATCGATTCTTTCCAACAGAAAGAGTCAATAGAATATCTTGTTAATGGAATGGTGACCTCGGTCAACTGCTTCCAATAGATTAAATTAGGCGGTACTTCAAAATAGGAGAACTTCGATCAACATATCAATTTTAATTGATTTTGTCCCAACAAGAACGCAAGATTTAAATTTGGCGCCATTCGAAGTGTCATTGTTTGACATTTGAACAATTGTTATTATTTGCTAGTAGAAGGTACGAGGTTAGTAAAAATGGAGCGCTACACGAATGAACAACGCGTTCTCACTGTGAAATTGTTTTACCAAAATGGTGAAAGTTTTGCGGCTACAGTTCGCAAATTTCGATCAATTTGGGGTCACAATAATGCTCCAGAAGAGTCAACTGTAAAGAGATTAATGGATAAATTTGCCAAAACTGGGTCCGCCTTCGATCAGGTCGATCGACCGAAAATGTCGCAGCTGTACGTGATGATGTCGCTCAAACTCCATCCACCTCAATTCGACACCGAGCTCAGCAAATTGGTGTCTCCAAATCCAGCGAAAGATTTGCATCTTCATGCATACAAAGTTCAATTGACTCAGGAACTGAAGCCAGCTGACCATGGACAGCGAAGGGAGTTCGTTAATTGGATATTAGAGAGACAACATGAAAATACTGATTTTGTCGATAAAATCATCTTCAGTGCCGAGGACCATTTCCATCTTGATGGCTTCGTCAATAGGCAGAATTGTCGTATTTGGGGTGAGGAAAATCCTCGAGTGATTCACGAGAAGCAAATGCATCCTCAACGTGTCCATGTTTGGTGTGGATTTTGGGCTGGAGGAATCATTGGACCGTTTTTTTTATGAAAATGTGGCATGTCAAGCACAAACAGTCAATGGTGTTCGGTAACGTGAAATGAATATCGAAGAAATGAATGTGAAGGGCATGTGGTTTCAACAAGACGGCGCCACATGTCATACAGCCAGAGAAACAATTCCAACGGAATAATTTTAATTGATACTTACCAATAGAATGATTCCGGAATGTCTTCAGTCAAATGATTCTTTCCAACAAACATATTTCGGTCGATTCCTCCTAAGGGAACGATTTTGTCTGATTCGCTCGATCTTCCCAATAGAAAAATTGTTATCGATTTTTCGCAATAAAACATTTTAGGCCGATTCTTCCCAACAGAAAGATGATTTCATGATTTTTCCCAATAGGCGATATTTGCCGAGAGAACGTTTTCGTCGAATATTCTTAACAGAACGATTTCGGGCAATGCTTCTGTACTGAAAGATATCAATCGATTCTTCGCAACAAAACTGTTCTTCACAAAATTCAAAAAAATTCTTCACAAAAGGACGATTTAACCATTTAATACCGACAAAACAATATCGATAGATTCTTTCCAATATGTCTGCTCCCAATGAACTTTCCCTAAGCAAGTGTGGTGTTGTAAAGTGACTATAACCGATAATAACCGATTTCAGCATATCTATCCAACCGCTTGTCTTTTTAGATAGAACTATAATTTACCGTGCTATCTACTCAACGTGTCTATGGAGATGATAATGAAGGTTGGATAATCTTTAACAAAAACTAGGGGCTATTTGCAAATGCATAGAATATATTACTGCAGCCTTCTCAAGAATCGAACTGAATGACAAACTGCATTGGTGTGACGATTTTCGAAGGGAGCCCAGAAAATCAAAAGGTCCGAAATGTTTTTCTAAGTGCAGAGCATAAGAGATAATCATGATCATGCCAGATGTTATCAAACTCTGGAGCTCCAAACAGCGATCGAGATTGATGTCTCGCAAAGCTCGAAAAACCAGTCTCACATTTTGCAGCATTTACAGCGGCCGCACTATTCCTAGAATATCCCTCGTATATGTGTGCTGTTTAAATACTTTGACAGCAGAAGTACCATCTCCCATCCCGTCTAATGTATTGAATCAATTGCTGGCAATCGGCCAAGTTGATCTTTTTCAATTTTCATTTAATTTCTAACGAAAAGCAAACTTATTACAGTGATAGTGGTGCTGGCGATGGCGATGGCGATGGTGATGCCGCTTGGCCTGGTCTGGCCACTCACTGCCAAACACCAAAGACCCTTTTGCACATGTCTCTATGTAAAAGTTCATTTATTTTTAAACAAGTTTATATTGCAATAAACAAATATAACAAAAACAAATGAAAACAAATAAAGATCAACATTTCCATTTCTGTATCTTTATCCATCTTTGGGATACACTGGCCTAACGTAATTGTTGTTGGCATTTGATAGGTTGTGCCATAATTTATGGTAGCAGCCCAATACGCGTCGTGGGTGTATGAAAATAGATGTTGTAAATGCCTCTGTTTTCATCAATTCATTCGTCATATTTTATGTGCTGTGCCTTATTTGGTTGGGCCCTGTAATAAAGGGTCATATTGGATAGATGATGACCTTGGCAACACAAAAAGTTTCAAAATGAATCTTTAAAAGACAAATAGAAACATAAACAGTTGATGCAAGCTGTTCTGTTATTATAATTTACTCGGACGACCGCTGTATAAACATATTGATCAAACACGAAATCAATCAATGGATAAGAATTGTCAATGTTCATGTGTGTGCTCACTGAAATCCGTCACAAGTGGCGCGATATATTTTGTGTCTTTTTGTTGAAAATGTCAAGGATGTTTCACACATTTTCTCTTCTTAATTAGTTGTTCAGTCAGTGAGGTAATTTAGTAAAAATTATGAAATTTCAAACTGATTAGACATATGATGAAACCTGATGGCGTATATTTGTAGACATGTAAGTAGACCCAAACTTCGTTTAAAGCTAAATGTCTCCCAGTTACCATGTGGGGTGTAAATGTTATTACAAATAAATATAAACAAATATTATGGGCACGAGTAGTAGTCACGTCAATTCACCTGCATAACAGATCGATTAAAGCAGCTTCTCAAGCTTCTCAAGAAACGGAAAATACAGTAAATGGTTCA
>JAHXMU010015508.1:0-11997 GCA_019455685.1 Philornis downsi
TTTTTTTAAAACATGGGTCCGTCGAATATGGGCAACCCTGTACTTCAACTACACTTAATGCATCTAATTATAAACAATATTTTTAAGGTACTCATATAGCAAAAAAGAAACCCTTTATTTTTTCTAATAGATGGTGTTTCAGTAATATTAATAGTATTTCGTGTTTTTTGAATAACGCCATCTATTATATTCCAATCGTACCTATGAATAAAATAGATAGCGTTGCTAAAAAACTACTCAGTTTTGTGATTGCCTGGCTCAGTATAGTTTAAACGAGCAACAAAGATGGATGACAGCAAAGCATATGTTAGGATTTTCTTCGATCCAGCGTAAACACAAGCTAGGCGTTTTTAGTCGTGTGGATAGTATTTATGGTCCTGATACTGTAACAGCCAATTACGTGTAATTTCGGTTTGATTGACTCGGTTCCGATAATTTTGGAGCAAAGATACACACACCACGCTCTTTCAATTGCTTGTCAATTGCCGAAAATATCGATAAACTAATGAAAATTGTCAAATCAAGAACCAAACATTGCTCAAAAGACCGTTCGAATCGTTTTTATAAGGCTGGATACAAAAAGGCTGTATGGATGCCACACAAGTTAACGCAAAAAAAAAAAACTCATAGATCGAATTTCCATCTGCAAACCGCTGCTGATCCACAACAAAATCGACCAATTTCTGAAGCGGATGGTGACTGATGATGAAAAGTATGTACGTTAGTTACAACAGTGCCCTGCGCAAACGATCGCTGTCGAATGGTGGTGAGCCGATGATGGCCAAGCCAGGATTGATGATCGGAAGGTTTTGCTGTGTTTTTGACGAGATTGGCAGGGAATCATCTGGTCCAAACTCTTTGGACCAGAAGAAGAACTCATCGCCCAGAGTCGCGAGTAGCTTTGACCAATAGGAGAGGATTAGTGTCATATCAGGAAGACACCACACACATCAATAGTGACTCGCCAGAAACTCCGGGGGCTTGCTTACAATATTCTTATGGTGCGTATGTGGTACCAAGAGATTAACATCTGTTCCTGCCTATGGTAAATGATTTTACTGGTGAAAAATTTGCCTCTAAAAACGTTATGGAAGTGGATCGTCCCAGTTTTCCGCCAGAGGAGACTAGGAAAGAAAAAACCAAATAGGCATAATGGAAGTACTTTCGAAATAACAACAAGTTATCCAACAAAATGGTGCATGTTTGAAATAAATCGTACAATTCTCTACGTCTTATTTAGGTTTATCCATTTATTTATCAAGACCGCCGGTCTGGCAAGGCTGTCAGCTGTTAAATACCTGTCATCTGAGGTGTTATTTATTTGGTGAAAGGTTTGCCATTTATGAATATTGATCGCTTAACAACCGAAGAATGCGTAAAACTAATTAAAACTTACTACAAAAGTGGTGACTCAAACGTGGGCTTTCAGTTGAACAAAATTTTATTTAGCGATGAAGCTTATTTCTCACTCTCACTTGCTCTACGTCAACAAGCAAAATTGGATGCAAGAGATTCTCTTGCATCCAATGAATGAAATATGGGAAAGCTTCTCACATTCAGTGAGCTCACACGTACGAGTATTCTATTTTTAGACTCCCTCAAAGGAACCTACAAAGTTTAACGACGATTCCGTACGTCACAGTTTGAGAAGCATTTACAACACATGTCGATTACTTGACTACTCAAAGTGTTCGTCAGACAAATTGAGGTGATCGCCGTTTAAATAGCGATAGGTGGCTGCATGAGAGGTTGAACCCGAGATCATGCGAACGATAGTCGCGTGTACTCAAAATCGCACTACGGTCGGTCGCATCAAATATTGTCCTGAATTAAAGCACAATATAAAATTTCCAAATTATAGTTTTCTAAAGTCATCCGCCTAGAAATTATAGACGGGTAACTGGTTCTTTGTAAGCGGATGGTAGTCGTATGGTCCCCTAAGGGGGTGTAAATGCGGGTCATTTTCATTCGCAGGAGTAAGTTCATTAAACGAGGGAGGAATTAAAATTTCGCTAAATTGGTCTAATTGTAAGAAAGGATACAAGAAAGAGAGCGGCGATGTAGACACTTTTCATTCGCAATACCAAATTGATCAAATGTTTGATATGTGTCAACTTTAACTGAATTCAGTGCAACTGATTGAAAAATATCTGACTAATAATATAAGGCTTAAATCGAACATTTGTAAGTGAGGTGTTGAAAGGAGCGTGGTTACTTGATTAATTTTTATCAGATTTTACCGAGCATTATAAATAAATATAAATGACAAAAATATAGGATATTGCAGCTTTTTTTGTAAAATTTACAGAGGAGAAACTGAATCCCGAATAATCGGTAAATTTATATGAAAGGTACCAGAAGACCATTTGCGATCGCCAGCTTCGTTCGGGAAAAATATCGCGCTATACCAATTTTTAAGGAGTTTTATAAAGATTTACGGCAATTACAGTGTCTACCAGTCAGCTAGTAAGAAGTACTTGATCCACTTGAGAAGCCCTGAAACACATTTCGTCAAAAGGTATGTGGCAGAGAGCTTCATTCTCATTCTATTTTTAGACGTTACTTACAATTTAACAACGATCCTGAACGTCATAGTTTGAGAAACATTTATCAAACTTGTCCGGTTACTCGACTATTCGAAACAGACACATCGAGGTGGCCGCCGATCTATTATTGTATCGTGTATTGGACCCACGACCGTGCGAACGATAGTCGTCTGTACTAACTATCACGCTACAGTGTAAGGCAGTTCACACGATTGAAATTTTCTGTACCGGTTAACAGAAAGCTTTTTAACAAATTCATTCAAAATGTGGCACTTTGGAATGTCATAAAATAGGAACAAAACGAGAGGGATTCCGTCATAGAAATAAATAAAGCTAACTTGCTTTCAAATTTCGCGAAAATATAAAGGAGTCGACTTAATGACTGAGTAAATTTTTCATGTTTTTTTGTGTTGCCGCTACAAAAATAATTGTTATGCGATTTTCGTCTTCAACTGACCAAAATTACAGTGGCCTGTAGATAATAATGATTTATTTCCTTATAAACAAAAACATTAAAAGACCTTATTTATTTTTGAATATTTCAAATTCCGAACAGAAGTCAATGCGTTTTCATTTTAGGTTTAAACTAATTTGGTTTGATATAAAAAATTCAATCATGCAGTGACAATTTCCAAAACAAGCCACGCTAGTATATACACACATTTTTGTGGTAACAACAGTGTTACCGCAAAATAACTACAACGTGTGCTGACTGAAAGTGGCTAAGAAAACCGATGTGTTTACCAAGCAGATCACAAGTAACCACATTTTAAATTAGACTGAAAGAGCGTTCGTTTATCGTCATGTCAGTCGGTCAGTCAGTCAGACGGTCAGTCAGTCATTTAGCCACCAAGACAAACTGCGACTGGGAATATTGGCCAATAGCGGAGACACAAAAACCAGATAATCAATAATAAAATGTACAGAAAGAAAAATGACAATTATTTGTTATCCGTCTATTTCAAATGAAGCATAAGCAAAATCACTTCCAAACCGCTCTAAATGTACAGTATCAGATAATAACCACTCGTAGGTGGTATTTTAATGTTAAAAGATTAAGTTTCCTTCTAATCGATATTTTATTTCAAGGTTCCTTTTTGGTTGCTTGAGTGATTTGCGACATATTTATGTGTTACACTTCAATTGAGATCTGTGGGATTTGAACACAATTCAAAACAATGTACAGAAAAATTAACCGGTTATATATTTTTCAGTTTCAAAAGTAATGTTAAATAAAACTAACATAAAGCTATGATTTCGATGAAACTTATATTTCACTATAATGCTTGGATCTTTGCCATTATATACGAAATACAATGTTAATGGATTGATTCCAGCAGTGAATCCTTTTGAGGTAGTTTTCGACCACTTTTTCGCACACTTCCGGCGGTATTTTGGCAATAACTTGGCGAATGTTGGTTTTCAAATGCTCTAACGATTGGGAATTATCCGCCTAACACGGGTTTAGAAATAGTCCCACAAAAGCAGCCTAATGGCGTCAATTCGCATGATCTTGGTGGTCTATAGACGTCACCAAAACGTGAAATTATGCTTTCTGGAAATTTCTCATGCAATGAACCCAAAATCAGTCGTTTTCTGTGGTTCGTGGCACCGTTTTATTGAAACCACATATCGTCCACATCCGAATTGACGGCAACGTTTCCTCCAGCGGTATTTTCGAAAAAAAAAATACGGTCGAATGATATCTTCAGACCATAATGCGCACCAAACAGTCACTTTTTCCGGATGCAATGGCTTTTCTACAATCACTTATTGGTTCCATATGTGAAAATTTTGCTTGTTGACATAACCACCGACTAAGAAATGAGATTCATCATTGAAGAAAATTTTGTTCGCAATATCAACATTGAAAGCCTGTTGCTGTTGCACCCAGTCACCATTGTGAATGGTCAGCCGGCTTTAAATATTACGTGACTTGGACTCTATATGGATGGAGGTGCAAATCCTAATGCAAAATACGCCATAATGAGCCGTAAGATAGGCCAAATCGCTAAGAACGTCGTGGAATCGACAAATTCGGATTGTTCGCCACACTTTTCATAACAGCAGCGATATTTTCGGCAGGGCGTACATTGTGATGATGCAGACCTTTGCATCAAATTTCTTTATAATCTTACCAATTCCTTGCACGGTAATTGCTCAGTAATTCACTAAAAGTAGCCACGTTTAAATCACTAATTTCGTAGTAAGTTTTAACTATTTTTACGCGTTCTTCGATTGCTAAGGGATCCATATTCGTAAATGGCAAACCTTTCGTTAAATAAACTACGCTTCACATGACAGCCTTACCACTCCGGCTGGTTTGAAACCACTAAATTGATATTACATTACATACTTACATTAGAGGTGACAATTTTAACAAATAAGATTTAAAAAAGTTGAACAATTGAAAATATTGTGCCTGACTGTAAACTCACTATTGGAGGACTGGTGTTACTAACAACAACATGTTATAAAAAATTGCTTTATTAATATCGCCTTAAAATTCCAGATAATGCACAAAAAGTGTCTAAAAATGTATTCCATTTGCTTCCATTTCAAATGAATGTCAGGTTAATTTAAGCAACGATTCAGCAAAACAATGTAGTGCTTGATGTATTTCATGTATAAAATTAACTGCTTGTTGTTAAAAATAACTGCTCATAAAAACACTTCAATATAAAACAGTTGTCCTTTTCCACTGAAATGTATTTTTAACTCAATTTATAGTACATGCTTTGGGACATGGTTATATTTGTTATGCCTTTATTGAAGTGCAGATTTTAAATACGTCATCAGGGTGAAGTGAAATCGGTGGGACGAAATTGGCAAGTTTGAGAAATAGGGAACGAGTACTGATACAATCGCCTTCTCACGCTATTATTATCTGATTTCTGATGTGACTGAAATTGGGTAATGCCTGCCTTAAAAAAATTAAAAAAAACAGTGGTTTTTTTATATAGGGTGGCGCATAAGTAACACTAAGATTTGATCAGTGAATACATTTTTTTTAAGTCTTGTTTTTCGTCTCTTCACAGAATGAACTAAATAATACTTGGGGAATTTAAGATGAAGAGACTCAGCAAAGAACAAAGAACCAAAGTTGTTCAGTTTTACTTTGAAAGTCAGCATTCGATTATTCAGATCATATCGAAATTTCTTTCATGTTCGAAATGCTTCTAGTGCTCCATTAATTTACCGATTGGTTCAGCGTTTTGGGCAACAAGGGACTGTCTGTGATCTTCCGCGTGCTGGAAGACCTCGTGCGGTTCGAAATGAAGTGACCAACTTCTTTTCAAAGAATTTTACATATGTTACATCTTTTCCCATATAAGAAGCAATTGGTTCACGAGTTAAAACTAAATGATGCACAAGAACGTATTCGATATAGTCGCCGTTAACGTTGCTTACGCGTCACCCTTTATATATACAGCTGCGGTCAAAAAAATAGCACCAAGGTTAAAAAAAATATATGTATACTATTATTTTGCAATAGTGTTTACTAATTAAATTCAAACTGTAGCATTATACATTTAGGAAACCGTATATTGAATAAAGAACATTAAATTTTATTTTTATTTTGATACAAAATTTTAATTTTTTCAAAAGAACCTAAAAAACAAGCAGTCAAAAAAATGGCACTTCAGTTCAATTTTTGGTAATAGTACACACATAACTAAGCACAAATTAATAAAAAAAAAAACAATATATTATGAATTCACTACTTCTGAGTATTATTTATTTATTATAATCAATACTTCGTGGCATTTCCTTTGTTTGCAACCACCTCTGCGCGACGTTTTGGCATTGAATTAGCCAGATTTTGGCAACGTTCCACCGGGATTTCGTTCCATATTTGCTTTACCGCGTTCCAAAGCGCTTCATTGCTGGTTGGTTGAATTTGAGCAACTTCTTTTTAATATCTGCCCATAAATTCTCAATGGGGTTGAGGTCTGGGCGGGCCACTCCATCACATTGATATTATTGTCTTTAAACCACTTTGTTGCAAGTTTGCTGGTGTGTTTAGGGCCATTATCTTGCTGGTAGACCCACACCAGCGGCATTTCGTCTGGAGCATAGGGCAGCATAACTTCTTGAAGGATATTAACATAAATGGTTTTATTCAATATACTTTTTATCCAATGTATGGGTCCTACATCATAATAAGAGAAGCATGCCCGTACCATTATATGTACTAGACCCACCGTGTTTTATAGTTTTTATGGTATAATTTGGGTTGTATTCGTCAATTTTGGACTCATCTGTCCAAAGCACATTTCTACACATTTCGGCTGTTCAGTTCAAATGAGATGTTGCAAATTTCAAGCTTTTAGCAACGTGCTTACGAGATAGAAGTGGCACTTTTCGAGAACTACATGCATTTAACTTGTTGTCTCGCAGTCTCCGGCAAATGATCTTGACGCTTGCAGCTACAGTAAGTTCCTTCTTAAGCTCTGTGGCTGGCTTTAATGGATTCTTCTATGCCTCTCTGAACAAACGTTTAACCATTAAAGGCGACAAGACTCGCTTTCGCCCACGTTTTTCTGGTTTCTAGGTAAATTTCAGTGCGTTGATAATCATTTTGTTTGAGCACCCAACTAATTTTCAGATTTCCGAATATGGTTTGTTTTCAGAAACCATGTTTGTTATAACAACACGTTTTTCATGCGTACAGTGCTTTCCACGTCCCATTCTGATGAATATATATTAAAATAATCAATAGATATTATGAATTGCAATATGAATTTATCTTACCTTTAGTGTTTTTCACTTTTATTTTAATTATTAAAACAATATTTACTTTGTTTAACGGTTTTTTCATACGAGGTGCTATTTTTGTGACTGCACTGATGTTAAACTTTTGTGAAATGATCGATCATTTCCAAAGAACCGTTAACTAGGTTGAAAAATGTCTCTTGAAGAGAGTAAACAGAGTACTGCGTCATCGCTTATTAATGTTCAAATAATAAGCACAGAATTTATTTTTTCATTGGTACGCAAATAGATTTCAACGTTGGTGCTATTTTTTTGACCGGCACTGTATATAAGCTCTGCGAGCTAATACGAGCTAGTTCTTCACCCAGCTATTAGGCAAGGTTGACAAATTGGAAATGTGAAATTATCCGCAAATGAAAATGTTAAAATTCTTAAACAGGAATATTAATCAATATGAGGACGGTGCCCAAACTAGCCGAAAGTGGCAACCTTTTAAAACGTATATTTTATGTTTCCAGGCGCCACGTTGTTTAGTACTTTCACTTGAGCCATCAAA
Source organism: Philornis downsi (assembly GCA_019455685.1). Lineage (NCBI taxonomy): Eukaryota > Metazoa > Arthropoda > Insecta > Diptera > Muscidae > Philornis > Philornis downsi. The sequence continues at coordinate 7,819 of JAHXMU010015508.1, forward strand.
AATAAACGATCTCGGCGAATTTGTAAACATGGAAAAAATTGGTCATCGTTATGTAATTCAAGAATTTATTCTTATTTTTGTATTTGATAGCACTAAATTTAGGGTAATTTCGGAAGCATCAAAAAATTAGTAAATTTATTTCTGCGAGTGGAAACGTTGCCATAGTTTTGTGTGCCACAAAAAACAAGTTGGGCAAGCACAAAGCAAAAACCGATGATACCTCTGTAGTTTTAGAGGACTTGACAAAATGTTAATTCTGTTTCTTTTGTTCGTGTTTTAATTCATTCAGAATATGGCGTTGAATGAGAATATACATAACTCAGTTCATCACCTGAATAAAATTTCTGTGCTGGTTTCAATGCAATTTAGCCATTGTTGTAAGTTGAGGGCGTATGTGTAGCTTGACCAGAATATAATTCAGTTTCAATTTTTTATTCTCCATTGGCAATGCCTTGTATAAGACAATAATTTTGATGGCGTTTAAACGGAAAAGTATCGCCAGAAATTGGTAAAGGCTTTGATTTCGAACTCATCAACCCAATTTAATCGCCTTTGGGCGTGACAATGCCTATTAACATATACATATACCCCGGTTTGCATTCAAGGCTTTTGTGATTTTCTGAAATAAAACGCATTGTCTTGCCTCCACAACGCGATTTAAAAGTAAACTGACCGCTAAAAATGTTGTGTCGTATCACATAATTAAAGCTTGAACTGTCAGCTGTATAACGTTGAGCTAAAGTATAGGGTGATTTTTTAAGGTTGGCAGCACTGGTTGGTAATGGCGTCAAAATGTGCACAGTACAGTGCAGTGAAAAGTGTACAGTATACCCTGTTATTTCATCAAGGAATGGCGAATGACCTACCACAACGTTCAATTTTTGGTGAATGGGAATTACAAAAGCTCAATGAAAATCCGCTGTTTTATCGAAAAATTGTGTTCAGCGACGAGGCTCATTTCTTGCTAAACGGATACGTAAAGAAGCAACACTGTCGCATCTGGAGTGATGAACAGCTACATGGCATACTAGAATTACTGATGCATCCCAAAAAAACTACAGTCTGGTGTGGTTTATAGGCTGGTGGCATCATCGGTCCATTTTTCTTCAAAGACGACCGTGGAAGAAACGTTACCGTCAACGGCGAACGATATCGAGATATGATGCGCTATTTTTTTTTATTTTTGCCCAATTGACTGGGTTGAACTTGGTTGACATGTGGCTTCATCAGGACGGTGCAACATGACACACTGCTCGTGAAACAATGCATATGTTGAGGAATGAATTTGGTGAGCAGCTTATCTCTCGATTTGGCCCCAAGATCTTGCGATTTAACGCCTCTTGATTATTTCTTGTGGGGTTATGTCAAGTCGTTAGTCTATGTGGACAAGCCGAACACTATTGAAGCCTTACAGGATAACATAACACGCGTTATTAGTGGAATACAGGCCGAAATGCTCGAAAAAGTGACGAAAAATTGGACCTTCCAAATGGACATTTTGAGACGGAGCCGCGGACAGCATTTACATGAAATTATCTTTAAAAATTAAATTGCAAAGACCAATTTATCGATTCCAAGAAAAACTTTTAATATATGATGGAAATTTTAGTGTTTTATTCGACTTTAAAAAAAAAAACTACGATTAAAAAATCACCCTTTATTTCAAAAATAAAAATAGATACTTTTCGTTCTTCATTCAATCGATATTTCTGCAAATGGCTTATTTTCGAATAAATTGTTTCTGTAATTTGTTACTGCTTGTGAAAATGTAACCAATTTTTCTCAGTGCAATATCGTTAGTGCAAAAAGTATTACAAATTCAAACACATATTTGCAAATCTTATGCAATAACTCGCTGCGTCTGTACCATAAAGGTAAATCATTTATTATGGAGTGTACGAAGCCAAACTGAAATAAATCAAATGCCAGATAAAGTGAAAGAGCTCTCATACGTATCTTGCAGAAAGCGAAAACAAAATAATAACAAATGTATGTCTTGCCTTGTTACGATATTAAATGATTGGCATTTAAACCAGTCAATTGGGAGGGGATCTGCCAACCAATTACGAAAGCACAATCTGCAAATATTGATATCTTCCACTTATATGTACGTAAGTACGTTAGGCTGTACATCATTGACATATGGAATATGCAGTTCTTAAAAAATTTTCATTTCTCAAGAAATTGAGGAAAATATTTAAATTTTCAGGGATCCCGGGAATTTCCAGAAATTTTTGTTATGCTCTACTAATTGAGTAGGCTATTAAATTTCGATTAAATGCCCACGAATACAGTCAAAATTAACCTTACAATAGGTACTAAAAATTACAAGAGCAACATTTTAGGTGAGCATAACTATTTTTGCTTATTTGGGTAAATTTTCATTATTTATTGAAACAAAACCAACTTTTTAGAAATGACCCATATATTTTAAATGAATCCTGTTTTCTTTTCAGAGAGTTATAAACGTTTTTTTAGATTGAAAGTGGACAAATTTTAAAAAGTTGTAATTCAAAATGTACGTTTTTGAAATGCGCATTATTTTCTTCTTCTGTTTTAATACGCCAGGAAATATTCTGTCCCTTCTGTTATCAGATGTAAAATGTCATGTTCTAAGATTGGACAAATTTCAACATCACAACTGTGAAATATAACCGGTTTTATATCAACACCATACATTTTGGTATGTGCAAAAATGTTACATTTTGAGCCGAATACGGCTCATGAGATTCTTAAATTAAAGAAATCTACAACTGACGTAGATCGAGTGCTTGTAGAATCATATGGCACGCCTACTTTAGCTGGTAGCAGCTGTAGCGAACGGTTTCAAATCTTTGAGAATTACGCATTTGACGCCAGTGAGAAGGAATGTAGCGGAAGTTTGAAAGTGTATGAATTACGACGCGGAATTCAAACAGTTATTGAAAAAAGATTCATGTCAAATTTATGAACGATTTACCATTCCACCAGAAATGACTTAATAAGCAATTTCACATCGGTTAAAATCATTGAGAATGGTCAAAAGGAGGAAAATTGGATTCCATATGAGTTGACGTCTAGAAATGTTGAAAGTCGACTTTGTAAAAATAAATTTCCGTTTGCCATGTATAAACGAAAAGGTTTTTCGCATCATTAGTCACTGGTGATAGAAATTCCATCCACTATAATAAGACAAAGTGAAGGATATCTTGGGCCACTTGGTCAAGATTTAACTTTGACAGCCAACCCGAATATTCATGGAGAAAAACTAATATTGTGTATTTGATGGGATCAGCTTGCTGTATTCCATTAAAAACTTTTCAAAGTGAAAGGAATCTTTGCAGAGAACCTGTATGGAACACAATTGATAAAATTGAGCAGAGCAGCCATGGAGAAACTAGACTACTACTACTGAAGACACGACAAAATTATTGTAGAGCATGATAATTTCCGTCCACATGTTACAGCGCTGATCAAAACTTACATACAAATCCCCAATAGGGAAGTTGTGCTCCACTCGTTGAATTCAACTGACACAACTCCTGCGTCACATGACCTGATGATGCAGTGGTTCTCATCACGGTATTCGAATGCTGCCAATAAGATATGAAAAAGTAGTGGCTGGTGATGGACAATATTTGGAATAACAAGCAATGTACCGTCTCTTACTAATAAATGGCCAATTTTTGCAAAAATAAAAAAAAAACAAAATTAAAAAAAGGAAAAATAAAAAAAAAACAAAATTAAAAAAGGAAAAATAAAAAAAAGCAAAATTAAAAAAGGAAAAATAAAAACCAAATTATCAAAAAAAAAAAAAATTAAAAAAAAAATAAAAGAAATTTACAAAATTAAAAAAATTATAAAAAAATTAAAAAATAATATATAAAGTTTTAAAAATTAATACAAAAGTAAAATAAGTAAAAAACTTAAAAACAAATTTAAAAAAAAATTAAAAAAGAAAAACAATTAAAAAAATTAAAAAACAATTAAAAAAATTAAAAAAAATTAACAAAAATTACAAAAAAATAAAAACAAAAAAAAACTTAAAAAGAAATTTAAAAAAAGTAAAAAAATGTAAAAAAAAATAAAACAAAAGGAAAAATAAAAAAATTGCCTAAAAACAAAATTAAAAAAAGGAAAAATCAAAAAGAAATTGACAAAAAAAAAATTAAAACAAAATTTAAAAATAATTCAAAAAAA
>JAHXMU010015521.1:0-10698 GCA_019455685.1 Philornis downsi
CGCTTCAAACGCGGTATGTCATTAAGCGATCTGACATCTCTGTCTGTTATGGCGTTGCCAGATGGGTCCGTCGAATATGGGCAACCCTGTATATGTGTATAAATATTCTAAAATTATTGTTAGCAAAAAAATCTAACTCAATTAGATATAAACTGTTTTTTTGTTCTCCTGTATAATTGCCTTTTTGGTTCATATCCACTTTTCATTCTCACGTCTTCAATTATTAAAATGCAATTTAATCAATTTTTGCGTATGCGCGTGTATAAAAAAAATTTAGGGTGCTACTAATTTATATTATGAGAAAATAGGGTGATTCTAAATTATATTGCCTGGTGTAACACAGAGATTGGGTGTCACTATAACACCTACATGCATTCCATTTTTAGACTCACTCAGTGAGTTAAGCCTACAGCTTGACGACAATTAAGAACGTCACAGTTTGAGAAGCATTAACAAGGTGGCTGCCGCTCAAATAGTGATATAGGTAGCTGTATGCAGGGTTGAACCTGGGATCATGCGAGTGATAGTCGCGTATACTAACTATCACGCTACAGTCGCTCACATTAGTCCAAATATGAGATGATAAAAATAAACATTCTTTAAAAAAAAAAGTTCCTGGAATTTTTTAATAAATCACAAAATATTTGTTATTCATTCAAACGTATTTGTACCGCCTTCCCAAAGTAGGTTCCTTCCAAAATAATATACTTAGTATATAAATAATCTAATCGTCAATAGCTTTTTTTAAAAACATTTTCTGGAAAATACTTCAATTCTCGCCTCTCTTTTGTGTTCCGAAGCGGCAATTTGGGCTTTGAAGAGAGAAGAGAAAGTCGGTGTCATTTTGGGCAGACACGATAGTTGTTCGATGATATTTGTTAGGATTTATCGAGAAATTCAATCAAAATAGTGGCCTTGTGAGGTGGTACATTATCATAGTGCAAGATCCATAAGTTTTCTTTCCTCATATGCGACGTTTTTCGTTGAATTTGCTCTTTCTCTTTCTCTCTGCCTTTCTGACAAGAATACGGAGTAAACGTATTTTTTCGGTTTCGACTTAGAAGGCATTATTTCGAAGTTTGTTAGTTGGTTTGCATGTAAAACTCATTAAACCATGTCTCATCACCAATTATAATGTGCTTTATGAATGTGGGTTCGAAATTGACTCATGCTAGCATATTTTCAGCGATCTTTAGGCGATTAAGTTTTTGTAGAAACTTCAGATCTTTCTACACTAATCGAGCGGCAACGCGCCTCATACCTAAACAATGGTACGAATAGAGTCTAGAGACACAAAACTTAAACAAGAGTTCCTTTATTTATCGATGTTGACGTCAACTGAAGAGATTGATGGTAGGGGTGAACTTTCCTCCACGTCTCCACCACTTGCAAATGCTCTGTACCACTCATACATGGTTTTAGTAAAGTCGATTCTTCAAAAGGCTTCTTTAATATTTTCATAAATCCGGCGCATGAAATTTCATTTGCAATCCAAAATTTGAGACAATTTCTTTGCTCGATATTTTTATTTATTGTAAAAATCGCAAAACACACTTGAGATGAACTAACGAAATCGAGCACTGTAAACAAAGTATATGATAGATCGAATTCAAACTCCGCGCCAGTGTAGAAGACAGTTGTATCAACTTAGCGGCAAAAAGCATTTCAACAATCCCCTTTCTTCTTAGTGCTTTTTGGTAGGAGTGTATATTTGGATAGTCAACGGGCAGACGGTGGGGCATCATAATTTGATGACAAATTTTAAATAAATATTTATATTTATTTATTTTTTTCTGAATTTGTAAACACAATAATCTGAATTATATTTTTGTTCACATTATTTTGGGCGATGGCTAAAATCATGAGCATTTAAACTTTGGAAATCATTAATGCACATAACAGCTTTATTTATAAATAGGGAATTCCATATTATCATACCATAATATTTATAAATATATTATTTATAAATTTATTATTTATATAATATTCCATATTATTCCTTTTGTCTATTCTAAATACAATTTCGATGTTTTTCTTTTATTCTAGCAACGTCATATCTCAGATTCTCAGGTGAATAATCGAAAATCAAAAGCTTTAAGAAACGGAAAATTAGTCGACGAAAGATGGTCCGGTGTACAGGTATAAAAAGTCCAGTTGTAATTTCTCCCAATGTGTTTGCAATAAAATAAATCATAAATTATTTTCTTTTCTTCCATATTATTTGCAGGTTGGTGATGTGATACGCATGGAAAATAATCAATTTGTTGCTGCTGACCTTCTCTTGCTGAGCACTTCGGAACCAAATGGTTTGTGTTTCATCGAAACGGCGGAGCTGGATGGCGAAACGAATCTCAAGTGCAAACAATGTCTAACTGAAACTATTGAACTGGGCCAGCAGCACGATAAACTGTGGAATTTTAATGCCGAAATCATCTGTGAGAAACCCAATAACCTACTCAATAAATTCGAAGGCACTCTGATGTGGCGCAACCAACGCTTTGCCCTGGACAATGAGAAGATCCTGCTGCGAGGCTGTGTTTTGCGCAACACCCAATGGTGTTACGGCGTAGTCGTCTTTGCCGGCAAAGATACGAAATTAATGCAGAATTCGGGAAAAACTCAATTTAAGAGTACTGGTGTTGATCGCTTGTTGAATTTTATAATCATTGGTGTAAGTATTTTGAATAGATCGCTCATCATTGTCAATGGATTTAGATAGCTGGGTAAAAATAATTTATATTGTTAAGATAAATAAGTATTGCAGCAGTAGCATATAATGATGTTCATTTCCGTGGGAATTATTAAAATATACTGGGTGTCCGTCGGGAAGGTATACTACTTTGTTTGTTTATAATTTTTGATTAAATGAAAGAGAATGGATCTTATTTTTCATTACATTCTCACACATTTCACGCGGTATTTCATTAATTTCATCACGAATATTTTGTTTGAGTTGCTCAAGCGTTTCTGGTTTGTTTGCATAAACCTTGCTTTTCAGATATCCCCACAAAAAGAAGTCCGGAGCAGTGAGATCAGCCGACCGTGGAGGCCAATCAACATCACCATTTCTAGAAATAACTTGCTGTGGAAAGAGGTCTCGCAGTAATTCCATTGTAATCCTGGCTGTATGGGATGCGGCTCCGTCTTGTTGATACCACATGTTAACCACATGTGGCGTTAAAAAGTTTTCAATCATATGACGATATCGCTCCCCTTTGACAGTTACCGTTACGCCGTTTTAAGTTTTAAAGAAGTAAGATCCAATAATTCCTCCTGACCGAATTGCACACCAGATTGTCACTTTTAATAGATGCAAAGGTGACTGATGAATAATTTGAGGGTTTTCTATTACCCAGAACCGACTATTCTGTTTATACACATATCCATTCAAATGAAAATGTGCCTCGTCAATCATTACGATTTTTCATGAAAATCGGGGTTGTCACGGGCGAGCTGTAACATCTCATTGGCATATATACGGCGGCGTAAATGATCTTGTGGAAGAAGCTCTTGTGTCAACTGAATCTTAAATGGAAATAAATGCAAACTTTTGTTCAAAATTGTGTCCAAAGTTGTTCTTTGAAGACCAAGCTCCTGAGCACGGCGTCGAATTGAGGTTGATGGATTGTTTTGAACACTTTCTTGAGCAGCAGTAATGTTTTCAGCCGATCTTGCAGTACGTTGTGGTTCATGCTTGGCCTTATCAGCTACAGACCCTCTTTCTTCGAAATCATTCACTATACGATAAATAGTGCGTCTTGTTGGCACGTTGTTTCTTCCAAAAATTTCACGTAACTTTCTCATTGTCACAGTAATCGATGATTGATTTTGATTAAATGTTTCAACGATTAAAACACGTTGGTTTATCGAATATTTTACCATAATAAATTTGCCACGTCTCTACTTCACGACTGCCAAATATGAACTGTCAAGACTAATGTTTACCAAAATGGCGGCAAAACAAAGTAGTATACCCTCCCGACGGACACCCTGTAGAAATTTATAATCAACAAACTCAAAATATGAAACAAAAATGGGGCTGAACAGTTGGTTTTGTTCAATATTCCATTCGTTCTTGCCCTAACTTTGGAAACATCAGCATAAAAAGCTGGTGGAAAAGAAGGAGGATAAAGCGGGTATATCAGGGCAGCTACATTTCAAGTCGACTGACTGATCTCCTTGCATCGGTTATATACTAGCGACTAAGCATCCCACAAATGTTGACAGCCCCCTATAGAATCATGAAATATACATACATATAATGTCCTGCTTCATGGCCCAAAGTGATCTTTATCCTCGACCGTAATCCTGGAGATGCGATGAACAGAACAATGAAGCACACGGCATAAAAGCTGTGACATCTATTGCAGTTACCTTGCTTTTTTATGAGAATTCGATATTCACAAGAGGACGAATGGATATAGCTCTTATTAAGGCAAAATATATTTTTATTACGTTAATTTGTATGTCCCGACAAGTAGAATGCGATCAAAGATATATTTTATGAGAAAAGTATGACTGATAATGAAATTATTATGCAAAATTTTAATGTGATAATTAGGAATTGAAAACGTTCTTACTCCCAGGAATGTAGGAAAATTTAGTCCACATATCGTTTCGTAAGATGTCAACACACTGTGGCCGTAACAAAACCTAATGCTACAAAGTACGTCGTGTTGTCGTATTGTGTCTGAAGAAAAAGAAATACTATTGTGTACATGGCAATGTTACAGACAATTTTAAGAGTTCAGTATGACAACACTACAACGAAAAAATAAGTACCGCGAAACGCTTATAAACTGTTTGAAAGGCAACTATAATTTCTGTCGCCCACTTTGTTAACCATAGTTGACAGAAGTTGAGTCACCACAATAATACTAGATGCAAACTTTGTATTCTACAAAGGAAGAAATGTAATTGTCGGGTCGTTAAATGATAGCAAAATATTCGGATTACGTACCCGATTGGATTCCAATAAAAGTTTTGTTGTATAGGATAATCAGCTTCCCCAAGCTGCTACAACAACGACAAAAAAAGAACTTTATATGATTATTTGATTTCATAGAAGGAAACGCAATTGTCGGGTTGTTAAATGATCGCAGAATATTCGGATTACATACCCGATTGGATTCCAATAAAAGTGTTGTTGTAAAGGATAATCAGTTTCCCCAAGCTGCTACAACAACGACAAAAAAAGAACTTCATATGATTGTTTGATTGCATAGAGTCGTCGTCTCATCAGTTATATCACTTAAGACTAGTAATGTGCTGGCTTTTGATGGTGAAACTCCACTCGCGGAATTTTCAGCAAAATTTTTCCACCACACAGTACTATGTTTTTTCTAAAAGAAAATTTTCTTAAATGGCAACACCAATCTATTTTTTTTTATTTCCAACACTGAAATTGAAATAAAGTAAATTTTTACGTCGCAATATGTTCGATAATAAATTTATAAACTTGAAAATGAAATAGTAATAAAGAAAGACACAACTTTACAATTCTCTAAATATATTATCGAACATACTATGACATGAAAACATCAGCTTCTACAATTTCAGTGTTGGAAATTAATAATAAAAAAGCTGGCAATGCCGCTAAATTTTTTCATGAACAAACAATTTTTTCCTCGTGAAAAGCTTTATACATATATAGTACCTGCTTAGGTAATGAGGGAAGTTAATGTCGCAATCGTCACTCATATGATGGAGTGCGTTATCAAGTAAAGTATTACAAGTTGGTAGTCCGACTAGGAAGTTTATTTGCAGACTTAGAAAACAAGTCTAAGCCTTTGGATTGTGGCGTTGTTGGTGAATGCCTAACTTGGAAGATTTGTGCTGTTCTCGACACTTGACAAAGCAGGCTCTCATCAGCGTAAACGATTGGAAATATAGAGTTGATGAGCTGTGTAATTAATTCTATATTGGCATATAGTGAATTTATTTACTCCCGCATATAAACTTTAAGCTGCATAGCTAATTAAGATAAAAGAAGCGCTCGACTTAGAGAGGAAAAGTGATATTTGAGCATATGAGATAGTTAAACAACATTAATCTTTTCCAGCGAAAAGATTCAGCTATCGTGATCATTAATCAGAACGTTTTTTTCTAAGCTGGCTATAGTTTTACCGATATTAGGTTGTAAAAGTCATGAGAACCTCTATTTTGCTGGCATACATCAATTAATTAATTAAAAATAAATTTCTCGAAATTTGGATGTCAGCAATATAGGATTATATTGGAGTTTCAGTCTGAGTCACCCTATACTACAATTAGACTTATACTTATACTATACTATAATTAGACCTATACTTAATTAAAAAAAAAATACTATTCTTTCCTTCCCGATAATTTTGCTTTTGCAGATATCTTAATAAAACTTTCTACAAATTTTACTAAATAGATCCTTCAAAACCACATTTTAATAAAATTTCCGAAAAGTTGCATTAACATATCTAAACTAGCATCAAAACAGACAATTTGAATCTAATAACCTGGCATTTTTGCAGTCAACCAAGCAAAGTTTATACCGATTATATCTTTAAGCGATAGTCTTTTTTAATACTGAATACTACCTATAATATGGCTGATATAACGCTTATCAGAGCACAGAGACTATATTTTTCAAAATATCCTACTGTATTCATTACTACTTATTGTATTTATCTTAGGCCTTTCGTAAATTTTTGTCATACATATCTGTCATATATATTTCACATAAAGATAAAAAAAAATCTACACGATTCCCAAACCGACTTCATAGGATTCTGATCATTTTTAGTTTATGTATTCTATTAAACCCTGTTATATGAAAAATACGATTTACGAATGGCTCCTAAAGTGTTGATTTAAATGTTCTTTTAAGCAGAGAATGCAATTTTGTAGTGCTTCAGCTTGTGACAGAAATGATACATTTTTAAGCTGCTGTCGCCATTCTAAAGGTTATGAATTCTATTTCAATAAAAAGTGATGCCGTTGTGGAAAAAGCATATCTTAAATTAAAAAATATCCTTTTAATGATAGCATCTCAAAAAGCTCACTTTCAATTTTTTGCTATATTCTGATAACAAGATTTTGTTCAAAAATTTGGAAGAATTACTGAATATAAATAGACAGGGATCGTAACGGTTAAAAATTATTTATATTTTTAAAAATTTGAAATAAAAATCAATAATTGATTTTTAAATCAAAAATCAAAAGAAAAAACCGACGATAAAATAAATTTTTATTTTGGAAATTGATTGATTGATTTTTATTTTTAGTTTTTAAAATATTTTATTAAAATATAATATTTATGATTTTTAAAATAAAAAGCAATCGTTTTAGTTTTATAATAGAAGTTAAAAATGATAATTAAAAATTATTTTTATTTTTAAAAAACAAAAATAAAAATCAATCAAATATAAAAAACAAATATTAAAAAAAAAACAAAAGTAAAAATCACGATTGGTTTTTATTTTATTAATTGACTGATTTTTATTTTTGATTTTTAAAATATTTTTGATTTTTAAATATTTTAAAATTAAATTAATTAAAAAAAAAAATAAAAAATTAATTAAAATATTTTTGATCTTTGAAATAAAAATCAATCAATCAATCATTTTTTGAAATAAAAATCTATTTTATCGTCGATTTTTATTGATTTTTGATTTAAAAATCAATTATTGATTTTTATTATTGATTTTTAAAAATAAAAATAATTTTTAACTGTTACGGCCGCTGCCTATTTGTATTCAGCAATTCGCCCAAATTTTCCAATTTTTGGTTTTTAAAAATAAAAAAAAATTCTTAATTATCATTTTTAACTTTTGTTATAAAACTAAAAACTTGTTATTATATATAATTGATTTCTACAAATAGCAATGAAAAATATAAGTTCGCGATACATTTATAAAGTTCATTGTACTGGAGTAGATCACGAAACTGGCTATGGAAGTTAGCGGGGTAGCGATGAAGGCGGAGAAGCCAGTTCCGAGTAGTGGGAAGGGTGCGGTTGGATGAGCAATTGTCTGGTTGTGAGATTTAGATAAATCTTTCAAGTAGTGGATTTCGTACTTAGGGAAATGTCTCTGGCTGTGGGAAGGGAAAATTGTCTTGAACATATAATTTCTCAAAGTACAAGAGAAATTACATGCAAGTTGCGGATTGTAAAGAAATAGTTTGAGACAAAAAAAATCAAATGAATTAATTACAATTCAAGATGTTTTATTTTTAGAGTAGAGAAGTGCTCACCAGTAGGCTTATAAAAGCTGAGTGGCCGATACTGGTTCCACGAACTTGCCACGAAGCTTAGCAATGTTAGATTTTAGATGCAGGATAATTCACAATGATTTCATTTATAAAGTTAGGTTGGCAATTCATTTACGTACATAGTACATTTGTGTACTTTATGGATAAAAATTCATTAAGACAAATTTTGTTTTTAGATTAGTTAGTAATAAGTTTTTGCTTATAATTCAATTAAATATAAACACTGTAAGTTTATACAAGAAACATTTTCTTATAATGTTGTAATGTTTTTATTTCTTTTTGCTAAAAACAGATCTAATAACTGTTATGTTAACTGTTATGCTATTTTGTACTTAGAAAATAAAAACTTTAATATAAGATAAGAAGATTTCTCTGTTGGGAGCAACAACCATCCCTCCTATCTTTTGACATGACGCCAAAAATATAACAAAATCTAGACAAACTATAATTTGTAAATCATACCAATTTTGGGGCTAATTTATTATAGTTTTCTTAAAAATTCTTTAATAGGATACATAAATCAAAATCACTAAAATCCAATCGAATATGTCTTTTTCTGTGTTGAAAAATTTATAAATTTATCCCCTTTCCGAATTAGTATAGAAACTTTCGGTAAAATTCGTAATCAAAGAGAAAATTTTGAATAACTTTGAAGATATTTTTAATAGCGATTATTTGTTTTGTTTTGATATATTCGTACATTTTCTTTTCAGATCGTGTTATTCCTTTTATCAATTTGCGCATTCTTTACGCTGGCGTGTGCGATATGGGAAGGAATTATTGGCCAATATTTCCAGGTATAAACAATTTTCATAAAGTGTTTTACACAATAATTTTAACTAATTTTGTAACAACTTGACTTCCTGTTACAGGTTTTCTTGCCCTGGGAAAATATTATACCAAAAAATGTTGCCCAGGGAGCAACAGTTATAGGACTATTAGTATTTTTCTCTTATGCCATTGTATTAAATACCGTAGTGCCAATATCACTCTACGTTTCAGTAGAGGTAAATAATTATGAAATGTCAAGCACTCGAAGTATCTTCACACTAATTACTTTTGCATTCTCTGGCAGGTTATACGTTTTGTTCAATCTTTTTTAATAAATTGGGATGAAAAAATGTATTACGAACCAACCAAAACACATGCCAAATCTCGTACAACTACCCTAAATGAAGAGCTGGGCCAGATCCAATATATATTCTCCGATAAAACGGGAACCCTCACACAAAATATCATGACATTCAACAAATGCAGTATTAATGGCCGGACCTATGGCGATGTATTTGATTTGCGCACCGGCGAAGTCATAGAAGTATCAGATGTAAGTCTCTCTCTAACGCCCTGCTCTCTTTAATATTCTCGAATCACCCTGTGATATGATTTCTTTTAAATATTCTAACTATACTATAGTACATAAATACTAAACAATACAAACGAATAATTAACCTTGTATTTTTTTCCTAATATTTTATTTAAATTACTTAGCATATTGCACCAAAATGTTATAAAAAACAGATAAATTATGAGCATTTTGCATTAAATAGTTTTTAACAATTTCCGAATATTTTCTAAATCGTATTAGAGACCATAATTTAGGAAGAAGACAAAGAAAAAAGAACGAAAAAAAACTTGATATTAATCGTACTTCTAATGTGTTCCATTTCGTTTCTTGTCAGAACTTGTGTACATTTTTCCTTCTCTTCTTTTATGTTTGTGTCCGCACAATACCCGCAGGCACTGTTTTTTTTTTTAGCAATTTCTGTCCACAAATTTCTGTAGTAAAGTGAAGTTTCCTAATTCAAGTTAAGTAGATGAAAAAATATATACGACATGTCTACTACTAACTGCTGCCTATTTTATGCATTTTCTATCATTTGTGGAATTTGAGATCTGGTGTTTAATTTGGATGCAGATATAAATTTGATAGATCAGCTGTATTTGAAAATAGCAAGACTTGGGTGGCCCTTATTTGAGGAAACGATCTTTTAATTAAAAGTATTATTATATACAGGGTGGCGCAATAGAACGTGCATATTGCATCATTTTTTTTTGCGGGGTAGAAAAGGGGCGGGCGGGAGAGCGCTTAAATCGTTGGGTTGCCGGGCTCATGGAGTTTTAGTAGCTATGAATCGACGGGAAGTGTCGCGCATTTTGCGTGCGCGCATTTTACGAGAACTCTCGTTCATATATTGCTACTAGGCGACTATATTGTGCTGAATATGGACTACGGCGAATTAGTGAAGCTCCGAGTGCTAATTTTATTAAAATATTGGGTAAAGCGTTTTGAAGAGACCGGTTCAACATTTAAACCACAAGCAAATGGTCGCCAAAGAACATCTAGGACCGAAGACAATATTGAGAGAGTTATGGAGTCAGTACGAGGAAATCCACAAATGTCAAATCGCAAGAGATCGTCTGTCTTACAATTATCGCGACGAAGTTTGCAAC
>JAHXMU010015527.1:0-11290 GCA_019455685.1 Philornis downsi
CCATCAACGCCAGAGGCGGCCATTTGAGAGATATCATATTCAAAAATCGATGTTAACAAATCTACTTGGAACAAATTAAATAAATAAGATTGCCAACCGCCAAATTTTTATTTTTTTCTTTGATTTTTTTTTTAAAAAACATGGGTCCGTCGAATATGGGCAACCCTGTATGGTTATCAATTTTTCAGTTTCAAAAACACATATAAACTTGTATTACATTTTAATGCTTGGACCCTGACATTATGTGCAAAACACGAGGGCGGTTCTAAAACTAGCCGATCTAACAAAGAAGACACAAAAAAGTTCTTTTTGCTCGATACATTTTTTCCAGTGGTATTCAATAGCTTCCATACCTTGTTTGTAGCCATCGACCGCAGACTCCATCTTTTCATTGTTAACAAATCTTTTACCAGCAAGCAATTTTTTCAAGTTTGGAAATAGAATTGGTGAATAAGGTGCGTAATAAAGCAATTCGAACTTTAATTCATTAATTTCGGCCATTGCGATAGTGAATGTGTGAACTGAAGCATTATCTTGATGAAACAACTTTCCTTTTCGCCAAATGTGGCCTTTTTCCATAATTTCACCACCCAAATGCTGCGATAAATTAGCATAATATTCGCCGTTGATGGTTTTTCCTTTTTGAAGATAATCAATAGAAATAATTTCATGCGCATCCCAAAAAACAGCCGTCATGACCTTGCTTGCAAATGGAATCGACTTTGTCACCTTCTTTGTCACCTTTTTTTGACTGTTCCTTTGTCTCAGGTGTGAAGTGGTCGTAAATCGGCGCAAAAATTCGGCTTTATTGCGATGAAACATCGCCAAACACTCTACTGAAACATGTTCACGACGCTGGTTTGGATCTATTGAAAGCAAACGCGGCAACCATTTTGTATACAGCTTTCTCATCTTCAAATCTTCGGTCAATGTACGATGTATATCATTAATCTAAATTTCAGCCAACTCATGCATCTTCAGCCACCGGTCATCTAATACCATTTTGTGGATTTTCTTAACCGTGCCTGGCGTGGACACCTCAATTGGTCGACTATTACAATGTTCATCTTGGCAACTCGTAGGAACTCGTTTAAACTCTGCTATCCAATATTTTATAGACGTAAACGAAGGGGCAGACGGCTTTAATATTGGTTGAACTGAGACCTTTTAAATGAAAATGTTAAACCCATGTCTCAGCCATGGTTATAAATCGACGATAAAAAAATTCGTCTTTATTGCGATGAAATATCGCCAAACGCTCTACTGAAACATCTTCACGACACTATTTCTGCTCTATTGAAAGCAATCGCGGCGCCCATCTCAATTGGTCGACCATTACGATGTTCATCTTAGCAGCTCATACGGATTCCTTTAAACTCTGCTTATTTCACAGACGTAAACGAAGGAGCAGATACTTTAGACCAGACGGCTTTAATATTGGTTGAACTGAGGAGACCTTTCAAATGGAAATATTGAATTACATAACGGTGACCAAATTTTTCCATGTTTACAAATTCACCAAGATCGCTTACTTTTGATGTCTCAAATAAAAATACTAAACAACATGGCGTCTTGAAACTGAAAATATGTGTCTTATAACGTTGTCATTTTTCACCAAACTAAATAATTTTTTTTTCAAACTACTGGCACCATCTATACGTCATGTCTGCTAGTTTTTGAGTAGCCTTCGTACAATGTCACTTTAATGACCGCCTTTGGATTGATTGCAGCAGTGCATTCTTTTGAGGTACATTTCGAAAAAATACGACCCAGTGACACTTTCAGACCATAATGCGCACCAAACAGTCACTTTTTCCAGATGTAATGACTTCCGGGTTCTTCGAGCCCCATATGTGACAATTTGCTTGTTGACGTAACCACCGAGTGAGAAATGAGCTTCATCGCTGAAGAAAATTTAGTTCGATTGATAGCCTACGTTTGAATCACCACTTTTGTAGTAGTTGTAATTAAAATTTCTTTCCTCCTCTCCTCAAATATTTATCAAGTTGTAAATAATAAATAAATCGAATAATAAATAAATCGGATAGTTAAACAATAAATAAATTCGTTCAACTTTTGGTATACGTATCAATCGTGGTTTTTTATCTGTCTGGTATGGTTACTGCGCGAGGGTGGGAGAGCCAGATATTTCAATAAAAGTGATTTTTGTTTACAACGCTGGTACGTCAGTCGGACACTGCCAATAGGTGTAAAATGTACTACTTATATATTGTCCATAATAATAGTGCGTATTTAATTATACAAATTCATATATTCCCTTTTAATTATGCCCCCTAGAGAAAACTCGAAAGAATACCCGAAAGCCGGTTTTAAAAAGAAAACTTTTAGAATAACTCGAAACTCGGTCATTTAAACACTACAAAGTTATGCTCCACAAAATATTAAGGCAAACTTAATTTTGGTTAATCAAGACGAATTCATTGTTTTAGTTATAGGTGAAAAAGTGATTTTGGACAAATTTGCCCATTTCGTATGTGCGATGCCAGACACGACATGGTTGGATCTTTTAGTATCGATATAGGCTATTTTCAATTCCAAACCAGGACTTGAGCAAATACAGGGTTATCCATTTAGTGATTTCAAAACCTCCGGTCTGGTAAGGCTGTCAGCTGTTATATATCTGTCATCTGAAGTGTTATTCATTTAGTGAAAGGTTTGAGATTAACGAATATGGGTAGAAAAACTTACTACAAAAGTGGCGATTCAAACGTGGACACTTTTCGTGCAGTACGGGGTGATTGTAGTCGTCAAAATCGATATGATAACCGACTTTTTCTGGCCTGCAATTGAAGATTATGAACTGGACAATAGTGATTTGAACAAAACGGTGCCACGAGCCGCACAACACGACCGATTTTGGCTTTATAGCATAAGAATTTGCCAGAAAGTGTAATTTCACGTTTTGGTGACGTTAATTGGCCACCAAGATCATGCAATCTGACGCCGTAAGACTTGTTTTTTGTGGGACTACAGCAAAGACCGTGTTTATACGGATAATCCCCAAACGTTGAAGCAACGTTGAGATACTGCCCGAAATGTGCGAAAAAGTGGTCGAAAACTACCTTAAAAGGAAACTCTGCTGCAACCAAACCAGAAGCGGTCATTTAAATGGCATTATATTTCGTACATAACGGCAAGGCCCAAACATTATTATTACATAAAAGTTTCATCGAAATCATAGCTTTATTTTTGTTTTATTTAACTTTACTTTTGAAATTGAAAAATCGATCAGCCGTCCTGCCAGCCAGGCAGACGGACATGGTTCAGTTGTTTTATAAAGACCTGACACGAATTTCGCTGTAAGATGTCAAGTGTGTAACACGTTTCATACATTTCCTTAACCAAAACTAAAAAAAATTAATGTTGTGAATAATATCAAACGTGAGCTTTAGATATTTTGACAGCTTAATGATGAGATGATCCACACTAGTCTAAGTGTCTAAGTTATTAGTCAACAGTGTCTTAATTTATTTGGTGCCCAGTAAAAAAGAATTTTTCGACGGCTGCAGACCATCTGCATTAGTGTTCCTGAGGGGAATCTGTGTCAGTGGGATATGCAATTTTGCTTTAGTAAATCGAAACTAGTGAAAGGACTGGTAATGCTATCGATATAAATAGACTTTCAAGTTTTTGTAAATATTTTTGATGTATGATAAAAGAAAACCAAATAATATTGAAGTTAATAATAAATAGATAAACATCGATAAAACGAAACAGAAACAATGAACGTCTATGCCAATCTAACCAAAACTCATTGTGTGTTTACGTGTATCAGATTCCTTTAGTAAAAGGAGATATAAAATTTATTTCACGGACACACCCTTCTCCACCCCCATGGTCTGTAGCCACAGGTGGCACTGAAACGTGTTTAAATGCCAATTGGCCCGAAATCAAAGACAGTGTTTTTGAAAGCAAATATTCTTAAAAACTTTTTATGATATTTGTCATATTCTCACGTAATGCAGTAGAACAATGGACAAGAGAATGCTTAGTGATTTCAGAACGTACACAGCTAAAAGAATTCACAGAACAAACAAATTCAAATGGCCCATCAAGAATTTAACATTTGAAATGCCGAACATTTGTTTACTACATTATTATTATTATTATTGGTAAAATTGATTTGTCACATTGATCGATTTCGTAACAGATAATGGTGTGTTATAATGGATTTTGATACTTAAAGTTTATCGTAATTATGTGATATTACCATAGATTTGGCGGTATTAAAGAATGGGGTAGTCTGTATAGCGGTGCGATTTAAACACTGTTCAGCTCATTAAAGCATGAAATGAGAGCTTTTTTTTATTTAATTTGCCTCCAATAATTGGATGTACATTATTTAAGAAATATATAAATTCATACAAAATAATTATGTCTGACATGACAAGAAGAAATCCAAATCGAAGGTTAATAACTTCAGTGTTGCCAATTGAATATATTTTATTAATGTTTTTAACAATTTATTGAGATACTGCGGAATAACAATGATTTAGTGATGTTCACTTATGATAAAATAGTTAAAATTATGTGTTCTTCGGTTGCTAAACGATACATATTCGTAAATGGCGAACCTTTCACGAAATAAATAACATTTCAGATAACAGATATTTAACAACTGACAGCCTTGCCAGAGCGGCTATACAATATGCTTTTGTTGATAGCCTCCACAAAGAGGATTCATTCATACATCCTTACAACTGAAACAAATTCCGAATCAGTACAGAAATTTCACATAGGCGAACTGATTTACGTATATCTTCAACCAACGTTCTCTTGTATTATTGAAAAAAATAAATACTTTGAATTAAAGCATAATAAAAGAAGTAAAACTGTAGCTTTCTAAAGCTGCCCGCTTGGGAAACGTAGAAGGACCATCGATTTTTGCCAAATCCATCAATTTGTACGTGTAGTTCTCTAAGGGATGATGCCGCAGTGCAATCTATTTCTATTCACAGTACTAAATGCCTGAGAGCAGCTCAATTATACTGAATATAGTGAAATTGAATCAAAGATACGAGTGTATACGAGAGCTAGCCGACCCGGCATATAGATGTTGCCAGTAGTTTGAAAAAAAAAAAAATATTTTGATGTAAAGTGGCAATATATGTTTCATATACTCGTATATTTTTAGTTTTAAGGCGAAACGTTGTTGCTTATTTTTATTTGAGTCATCACAAGTAAACGATCTCTTGTGAATTTATAAACATGGAAGAACTTGGCCACCATTATGTAATTCAATAAATCCATTTCAAAGGTCTCAGTTCAACCAATATTAAAGCCGAATTGGATTCTACTCTGGGGGAATCTGCTCCTTCGTTTACGACTGTAAAATATTGGGTAGTAGTGTTTAAACGGGGCCGTACGAGCTGCTAAGATAAACACCGCAATTGTTGACCAATTGAAATGTTCACGCCGGACAAGGTTAAGGAAATCCATAAAACTGAAGTGAATGATATTGACCGATAGCCAAGATAGCCATATTGCTTGCTTGCTTTCAGTAGAACAAAAACAGTGTCGTGAAGATGTTTTACCGCAATGAAGCCGAATTTGTGCGTTGATTTATAACCATGGATGAGACATAGGTTCACCACACCTGAGACAAAGGAACAGTAAAATTAGCGGATTGGAATGGGAGAATCGTGTCCAAAGAAGGCGAAGACGGTTCCATCTGCAGGCAAGGTTATAGCGTCTATTTTTTGGGATGCGGATGAGATTATTTTTATTGATTATCTTCAGAAGGGGAAAAGGAAAGTTTTGTTTCATCGAGACAATGCTCATCACACATCTATTATTGCGATGGCCAAAATTAATGAATTAACGTTCGAATTGCTTCACCATACAACTTATTCGCCAGATTTAGCTACCTCGGATTATTTTCTATTTTCAAACTCGGTGGCAAAATATTTGCCAACAATGAAGACGTGGAGTCTGAGGTTGATGCGTCTTTTAAGCAATTTGACAATTCTTATTGTAAAGAGAATATAAAAACTATTAAATATAGGTGGAAAACGTGTGTCGAGCTAAAAAGAGATTATGCTAAAAATAAGGAAAACGTTTCCTAACTTTCTTGCGTCTTCTTTGTTAAGCTAGGTTTGGGATCGCCTTCCTTGGTTAAATAATGAAATTTGTATGAAGAAGGTATCGGAAAGGCGTAATCATTCCGTCGATTTTTCGCGTCCTATAACTTAGCGTAAATGACAAGAATTGAGGATTGCAGTGAAAATTCAAATTTCAATAAATCGGTCAATTTGTATGTTATCGGAATGTTAGTGGCAACGTCGCCCATTTTCATCTTCTTCTTATGATATGTGGTAAGTTTGATTGAATTCGGTACAACCGATTGGAAGGTTTATCATTAATCAATTATTTCTATTGGAAATACCAGAAGAGATGTGGTTACCGATCAATTTTTCTCCGACATTGAGAGATTGACTAATTGACTAAAATTCGAAAAATCAGTTAATTTATTTGAAACGTGCCCGGCTTAGTTGAGGCAATGTGCTCTGTTTTCTTACGATTCTGATGCCCTACTTTAGCAAACGTTCAACGTATGCCAAATGTCGAAAATATGAAGCCAAAAATGTATAGAATAAATCGGTCATTTGTGTGGGCACCAGAAGAGATGGGGGTAATCGGCAGAGTTTTTAAAATTTTATCAGAAATTATGAAACAATGCAACGGACAAGAATTTGGATTGCTGTGGACAACAGATGAGGATTTATATGAAGGAAATTGAATTTCGGAAAATCAATCCATTTTTATGGGATATATCAGAAGAGGAGAGCCGGTATAGCCCATTTACAATCCTTCGGTTATGATCTGGATAATATTAGAATGTGCGTAGTTTTAGGAAGTTGCATAAAGATGTACGCAAGCGGACATCGCTCAGTCTACATAAAAAGCAATGAAACCAAATGTACTTTATATATTTCCATCTGGATGCTACATTTGTCTTCATTTCTCCGAGTGAAGATATAAAAAGATATAGGAAAGCTTCCCACTTTTACTGTTTTAAGGCGATTTTAAATGATTGCTCGAACATTCGAACCACATCGAATTGACCGCTGCTTAAAGAAGGGTGTAAGGAAGTAATATGTTGATTTTTCCAGTTCTTTGGTAACTTTAAGGATACGTACAGAGAAAAAAGTTTACGCATGATCAAAAACTCTCTCTTAATAACGATTTATTTTGCTTTCCTCCGACGAAAATCGTTATATGTATAGGGTGACGCACAAGTAACGTTAAGATTTGATCAACTAAGTTAAGATTTGATTAACTAAGTAATACTTGGGAAATTTATGATGGAAAGGCTCAGTACAGAACAAGGAGCCAAAGTTGTCCAACTTTACTTTGAAAGTCAGCATTTGATTATTCAGATCATATCGAAATTTCTTTCATGTTCGAAATGCTCCTAGCACTCCAATAATTTATCGATTGGTTCAGCGTTTTGGGCAACAAGGGACTGTTTGTGATCTTCCGCGTGCTGGTAGACCTCGTGTAGTTCGAAATGAAGTGACCATTGCTCGAGTGCAAGCAAGTATTAAGGAAAACTCCGAAACTTCCACCAGGCGACGTTCTCAGCAGTTAGAGATGTGTAGGCGGTTTTTGCAAAGATTTTTACATATGTTACATCTTTTCCTATATAAGATGCAATTGGTTCACGAGTTAAAACCAAATGATGCGCAAGAACGCATTCAATATAGTTGCCGTTAACGTTACTTATGCGCCACCCTTTCAATGGGGAAAATATTGCTGAATCGACTCGGGCACAATATTGAAATTAAAGCGCATAACTTTAACTATAATTATATAATCTAACTATAAAGCCTAAGGCAGTAATGCACGCTTTTGAACCAATATTGCTCGATGTTAATTTTTGACGAGAAATCTGAATATGAAAGTACTAATTTGTTGTCAGCGAAATTACGAAATAATCAGTAAATCAATTTCGATCAGATGCACCGACTTGTATAGGTAAATTTCCAGACTTTAACTTTAACTCATAATATAACAAGTATATTCGTTTTTGAATTAAATATCGATGTTATATGTTTTAGTTCTTAATCCGGTTCAAAATCATTTGGAATATAATTCAAAAACTTGTGAAATTGATTATATTGACACAACTGGCTGGAAGGATAAATATTTCGTTATTCACCAAGATACTATCTGCAGGCCCCTTAGCTTAGTTTTCACTTCCTCGAATATCATCATCATTATAAGGATCCATAATTTCACAAAACAATTGGGAAGTTTTGCTCATGTTCTCAACGAAGAGCACAAGTCAAATATAAGTCAATTATCACAAGTCCTTATCTATGCATGTGTCCATCGGACACAATATTTATTATTTTAAACGATCTTGAACCGGATTAAGAACTAAAAACATGTAACAAGTATGTTTCATAATCTGTATATTAAAGCATCGATCTGTAATATTCAGTGCTAAACCTGTTTACTGTAACCATAGATCAAAATTGCCCAAATAATTTCTGGTTTTGAATATTTGCGCAATATTTTCTTTATGAATCTTCGCGAGAAAATACGGTTATGTATATACGAATATATATTTATACTAGCTGACCCGGCAAACGTTGTTTTGCCTTCAAAATGCCTTTTGTATTAGTCACTATTTGATTCAATGTTAATGTGGTAAAAAAAAATTAATTGCAAAAATCTCATCTCCAACGCCATCTATCACTTCAAATAAAACCTTTTAAACCTTCCGGAATACTCTACCAATAATTTAAGACCAAAATGAGCCAAATCGGTCCAACCGTTCTTGAGCTTTAGCGAGACTAACGCACAGCAATTGATTTTTATATATATAAATAATTCACTTCAGAATACATATATTTTCAAATAAATGCGTAGTTTAAAAGTAAGATAATGATTAATTTTCGCCCCATAATCATATCTAATCATTCAAAGCACATTTTTTAATCAATGTATTCCATTAATTTTTTTTTTATTGTATAGGAAATTCAATTTTATTTTATATAATTAATTGGTTTTGAAGATGATAGACCATAAATGATCTCCATTCTCATTCACGCATGTGTGACACCTGATCAGCCAATTATTCTCTGCGGCCTGAAGGGTTGACATTGTGATTGCCTCAATTATTATTTTACTTCAATTCAGTGAAATTCCTTGGCTTTGTTTTGTACACCTCTTGCTTGACATAACCTCATAAAATAAGCTTGGTGCAGTCAGATCAAGTGACTGCAAGTGGTGACAAGCGGAAAGTGGAGTTTCTGGATATTAATATGTTTCGGAATTTTCGTTGAAGCTCCACCATTACCAGTTTAGCTATGTGTGCAGTTGCTCCATCTTGCTGGAACCAAATACTGTTGAAACGGATACGTCTTTGGCGCAGTTCTGAATAAAAAAAACTCCTTCACCATCCCGATTAACAGTGACTGTTCCACTGTATCATATTCGTGCTCCACTCTGTATAAGATTTCGCACTAGCATTCAATTTTACAGCATTTTAATTGCGGCGTAAGATGTAGTAAAAAGAAATACATTATTTGGAATAACATTGAAGATTTTTTTTATTTAGCATAGTTAGAATGATCCGGTTTAGGTCAAATAAGCTCTATTTTGTTCGTTTATTTGTCGTCATGTTGAAGATAATTCCAATATGCCTCTCTCATAAAAATCATCATCCCTATTGGTAAAATACTGGGACATTTGACTTTCGCAAATTCCTTTCGGGTTGAATTTTCCAGCAACAAAGTCATTCGCCTTAGACGGAAACAGGTGATAATTACTTGGTATCAGGTTCCCACTATAAGGTGGACGCATAAGAACTACCTAATCAAGATCCCGGATCTTCTGGCGAGTCGCTATCGATATGTGTGGTCTAGCGATGTCCTGGTGTCAACACAACTTCTTTTCAATCGGCCAAAGCTGGTCGCTTCTGGGCTATTGCTTCCTACAGACGGACAAACTGTTGATAGCACAGGTTCGAATTAGGAGTTTGGCCGTAACGCAACAGTTCATGGTACCGCCATTCCCACCAAACTCACTGCAGAACCTCCCAGAAACCCTTCAATCCCTGCTTGGTCATCGTTTGCGCAGACTCACTGTTTTTTGACCACGACCGTTTTATTTGACATTGTCGTACGTTACCCAATGTTCCTTACCAGTTACCGTCCGCTATAGAAATGGGTCGATCTATTGCAAATCAGCAGCAATTCGCTGACAAAAATTCAGTCCATGAGGTTTTCTTGCGTTAACTCTTGTGTTACCCACACATACAGATTCTTTTTGCATTCAGTGTTATTCAAGTGGTTCCAAACTGTTTATTGTGCAATGTGTAGGGCCTGGATAATCGAAACAGTGTTTATATGACTGTCGGACTTGCTCTTTAGATATTTTACAGAATTGGCCTTCCAGAATGTGGAATATAAAGATACCTGAACGGAATCAATGAAACCAAAATTGCGCAAGATTGTCTGAAACAGTTTTCGGATTATTGGCAGCCGTCTGGCTGGAAAAAAACTGTAAAATTTTCCCTTTATTGGCGTCCATCTTTGACGCGCAGCCAATCAATATTGAGTAAGTAATCGCTAAATTGTCTGAGTATGAGTTAGTATCTTTCTGATGCCATCTATCGCAATCCACTCGCATTTATACTATGTGAGATACAGTGCACTAAAGCCATCTATAGGGAAAATAATGGGTTTCTTTTTACTCTACCTTATATAAAATTGAATGTTTGTACATTTGTATGTTTGTATGTTAATATCTTTGTTCCGAATAGGAGTCTAAACTGATGAATCAAATGATGAGATCGTCATAAAATTTTCGCAGTATATTTATATTGCTCAGGAATATATCATTGGCTGTATTAGGTTTTGATAATATGAAGGAACGTGATGTCGCCCAAACAAATAACAATTTGAACAGCTATATCTAATGAACTCCTAGATGTATAAAGTTCAGATTTGTTATATATGCTATTGATATGGAAAGGAATGTGTATAGCAAAAGCTAGGTGGTTTTCTTTTAAATATCAATTATAGCGGCCAAATAAACGAACCGATCGTGATGAGATAATATTTCTTACATTCACGAAATTGTCATGTGCTGAATTATGTCATGATTGGGAAAGGCCATATCTTATATCATATGATTGAATGACCATATCTTATGAGCTATTAGAGATGGGAAATTGTCCTTGTAAAAAACAAAATAAGCGGCCATCGTTCCTTGTGGGAAACCGTTTTAGTGTTTAAAATAATGGACCAATCGTCAT